>SRVM01004718.1:0-21609 GCA_007570785.1 Antilocapra americana | reverse complement strand
TCCAGCATTTATTGCTTGTAGACTTTTGGATGGCAGCCATTCTGACTAAAGCCCTGCAGGTGGCGATAACTGCATAGAAAGAAGTTTATAAGTCTGTGAAAAGGAGAAGCCGGACCAGGGAATCATCTGAAAATCTACAGACCCTTCCCTTCACCGAATGCACCAGCACCAGAGAAA
Source organism: Antilocapra americana (assembly GCA_007570785.1). Lineage (NCBI taxonomy): Eukaryota > Metazoa > Chordata > Mammalia > Artiodactyla > Antilocapridae > Antilocapra > Antilocapra americana. Next base: position 21,432 of record SRVM01004718.1, on the reverse strand, counting down.
GCCTTCATTATAACTGTACTAGGAACATCTTTTAAATTTTTAAAACCCATATGACCTTGCTATTTTTTTTCTTCTTCTTCTTATTTCTTTTTTCTCCTTTATTTTTATTTTCCGGTTTTTTTTTTAAGTATTTTTGAGAACCCAGTCTTTACTCTAGATTTTTAATATTTTCATTTCTGAATACCTGCTCAGTTCAGTTCAGTTCAGTCGCTCAGTCATGTCCAACTCTTTGCGACCCCATGAACTGAAGCACACCAGGCCTCCCTGTTCATCACCAACTCCTGAAGTTTACCCAAACTCATATCCATTGAGTCAGTGATGCCATCTAACCATATTATTCTCTGTCGTCCCCTTCTCCTCCTGCCTTCAAACTTTAGCAGCATAGGGGTCTTTTCAAATGAGTCAGCTGTTCACATCAGGTGGCCAAAATACTGGAGTTTCAGCTCTAACATCAGTCTTTCCAATGAACGCCCAGGACTGATCTCCTTTAGGATGGACTGGTTGGATCTCCTTGCAGTCCAAGGGACTCTCAAGAGTCTTCTCCAACACCACAGTTCAAAAGCATCAATTCGTCTGTGCTCAGCACTCTTTATAGTCCAGCTCTCACATCCATACATGACTACTGGAAAACCCATAGCCTTGACTAGTCTGATCTTTGTTGACAAAGTAATGTCTCTGCTTTTTAATATGCTGTCTAGGTTGTCCATAACTTTCCTTCCAAGGAGTAAGCATCTTTTAATTTCATGGCTGCAATCACCATCTGCAGTGATTTTGGATCCCCAAAAAATAAAGTCAGCCACTGTTTCCACTGTTTCCCCATCTATTTCCCCTGAAGTGATGAGACTGAATGCCACTATCTTAGTTTTCTGAATGTTGAGCTTTAAGCCAACTTTTTCACTCTCCTCTTTCACTTTCATCAAGAGGCTCTTTAGTTCTTCTTCACTTTCTGCCATAAGGATGGTGTCATCTGCATATCTGAGGTTATTGATATTTCTCCTGGCAATCTTGATTCCAGCTTCTGCTTCTTCCAGCCCAGCGTTTCTCATGATGTACTCTGCATATAAGTTAAATAAACAAGCTGACAATATACAGCCTTGATGTACTCCTTTTCCTATTTGGAACCAGTCTGTTGTTCCATGTCCAGTGCTAACTGTGGCTTCCTGAGCTGCATACAGGTTTCTCAGGAGGCAGGTCAGGTGGTCTGGTATTCCCATCTCTTTCAGAATTTTCCACAGTTTATTGTGATCCACACAGTCAAAGGCTTTGGCATAGTCAGTAAAGCAGAAATAGATGTTTCTCTGAAACTCTCTTGCTTTTTCTGTGATCCAGTGAATGTTGGCAATTTGACCTCTTCCTTTTCTAAAACCAGCTTGAACATCTAGAAGTTCAATATGGTTCATGTATTGCTGAAGCCTGGCTTGGAGAATTTTGAGCATTACTTTACTAGCTAATCACTATCAATTTCCATAAATTTTTAACTTATGAAAATAAAGATATATATACACATACATACTTATGTACATAAAGCTTGACCACAATATTAATATTTTAGTTGATAAATTCTGAGAAAGAACCATAAAAATGAGTAGAGTTCTGAAACTATTGAACTGGCCTTAATGCAAGCTTGATATTTTTCTAGATCCCAACTGTCTAAATAAAAGGAAATCATGCATTAATCATTGAAATTCCAAGTCCTATGTTATTTTTGGTTGATTTGTTCTATTGTGTTCCCCATATGTGGCATGTACTCCACATGACTATCTTTTTCTTAATACTCAGACTTTCCCATGGCTTTGCTTATTCTGTGTTCTCTGCCTGAGGAGGGTGAAACTTCATCTCCTCCTGTTGCCATCCTATCCATCCACCTAAACACCAACTCCTCTGGAACACTCCTCCATGTTCCACAAGTCAGAAAGGACCGTTTTGTCCTCTGTGTTCCCACAGCACATGACGTTCCTGGATCTTCTGGTCGTTACCTTTCATCACAGCTGTATCCAATGTACTGTACCAGGCCATGTCTCACCTTGTGTCATGAAACCTGCTTATTGATGCAATATCCTTTGCAGATGGGATTCCAGTGAGCACATGATGGATCGAAGCAGAATCTTCTCCCCCCTCAAACCAGCTAAGAGGTGCCTGGTCCTTTGATGTTGTCAGAGATTGTGTAGACGGTTATGTAATAAAGCCAAAGAGAAATAGTATTTTTTGTTATAATTCTAGTTTTAATCTTAAGCAAAACAAAATCTGTATGGTCTCTCTTATAAGACTGCATCTAGCATTCTACTTTCTCAGCTTCTTGCACAGTGGAACAGATTCTGCATGGAGCAGGGCTTGCTCCTTCTGGGTTCCAGCACAGTTCTCATCAATTATTCTGGAATTCTAGTGGCAAAACAGTCATTGCTGGGGAAAGTGGCTGTGAAAAAAAATTTTTTTCATTTATAATGAGGTTTAGTGGTGAATCTTTTCATATTCATTTTCAGAAAGAACCTCAGAAACGCTGTGTATTGATAACTGACTTCATTCAGCTGCCAAATCAAGAAGCATCTTTCTTAAAGTGTGTATGTTAACAGTCTCTTGAAAAACAGCCTAATGGAAACTGAAGTGCAGAATAACATGACTTATGTAAAAGACTTTCCGGCTATTACTGTTTCCATTTAACTTTCGCTCAATACCCATGACTTCCATGGTGGCTCAGTGGTAAAGAATCCGCCTGCCAATGCAGGAGATGTGGGTTTGATCCTTGGGTTGGGAAGATCCCCTGGAGAAGGAAATGGCAACCCACTCCAGTATTCTTGTCTAGGAAATCCCATGTACAGAGGAGCCTGACAGGCTCACAAAAGAGTTACAGAAGAGTTGGACATGGCTTAGCAACTAAATAACAACAAATACCCTACAGAGAACTTCATTCTTTTTAGTAATTGTCTATATCAGCTCAAACTCCTATAACAAAATACTATAACATGGGAGGCTTATAAACAACAGAAATTTATTTCTCCCATTTCTGAAGCCTAGAAGTCTAAGACCAGGATGACAGCTCTGGTGAGGGCTGTCTTCTGGGTTGTAGAATTCTTGCTGAGTTGCCACATGGCGGGACCAGAGAGCAGCAAGCAGCAAGCTCTCTGGTGACTCTTACAAGGGCACTGATCCTATTCATGAGGGCTTCACTCTTATGACCTTGTTTAATCCTAATTACCTCCCCAAAGCTTTGTTCCCCCATACCATCACATTGAGGGGTAGGATTTCAACATATAAATTTGGGAGGACACAGTCTATAACAGTAATGAATACTTAAAAAAAAACATATTGGAACCGACTAAGTTCCAGTTCTTCTTCAGCTATTTATAAAGTAATCAACTTACTATGGTTTGTCCAAGACACTCCCAGTTTTAGCACTGAAAGCCCTATAACCTGGAAAACCCCCTAGTCCTGCACAAGCTAAGAGGATTATGACCTTAGAAATTTGGTGTCCTGTTCAAGACATGTACTTTCTCTATTCTCAGTTTTCCTATCTATAAAATGAGGATAACAATAATGCCCGCCCCACAGGATTGTTACAAAGTTAATGCATGTAAAGCTATTAGCACAGTGCTTAGCACACAGGAATGTTAAATAAATCTGGCTATCATCATCCTTATTATTAGCTAGTATAATATCTTTGAAACAATGAGACACACAGAATTAAATAAAAGGAGGTGAATAGAAGCATATTAACATGCTAGTGAAAAAGCTCAAGGCCCTGATACAATCATTTCACAGGTAAGACTCCCCTGCCTCACCTCTGAGCCATTGGTAGAGCAGAAGTTGGGGTGGGAGATGAGGGTGAGATGTGTAGCCCTCTAAACACAGTCCAGGCCTTTGGGCAAAGATGACAGAAATAGACCAGGTCAATGGCCATGATGCATCCGAATTCTAAGGTAGAGCTACACATCAGTTACCTCTAGTGGTCCAGCCTTGTGAGGGCAGGACAGGTAATCTAAATCCTCATTGTAGTCATTGGACCATGACCACATTTTTGAAGAACTGTATTAAAAGATACAGTTGTTTTGAGGCCCTATTTTTGTGTTGCCAAAGAAAAGATTTCTTTGTTAACCTAGTCATTCAGTAAGAATTACTGACCTCTTAATAAGTGCTAACTACTGTGCTATGGATGCAGAGACATAAGGACCATTCTTGTCTTCAAATATCTCATAGTCTAGTGTGACTATAAATTGGTGGACAATCATTTGACACAATTTATCACTAGCTGGTTTACTGATGTATGTGGCTTTTCACATGTACTTGACAACCATGGCGCATACAGAGAAATCAGGTACTCTGGTAGTGGACTTATCCTAGGGTTTTTATGCAAGTGTATAGTATTTGCACACTGGCAAATATAGTATTAGCCCATGGGCACGGGTAGGAAGAACAAAGCAGTTGAAATACAGAGAGGAGAAATTCAAGGATTCCATATGTTTCAACAAAAGAAAACAAAAAAATTCATATTGCCTCTTCTCATTCTTTAGTCTCAGCCTAAATGTCACCATCTAAGAGTGACCTGAACATATTTTCTAAAGTCACCTGTCCTTCCCCACTAATAACCTTTTATTTTTTCTCTTATCCAGTTGTTTGTTTCCTTCAGAGCACTTGTTATAACTGTTAGTTATTTTGCTCGTCTGCTGTATTAGTTAGGATATAGGCTGAGTTTCTATAATAAAGAGATGACAAAAACAGAGTAACTCAAACAAGTTTAAAGTTTATTTCTCTCTTATTTGACAGTCCAGAGGCAGGTGAACAGTCAGGTGAGGGTCTGTTCCAGGGCTCCCAATTCCTTCTGTCTTCTTGACCATTTTCTCCACGTGTGTTGTCTTCATCACTGTTAAAGTCAATTTTTAAAAAGTTTATTCATCTATTTATTTTTGGCTGTCAGGTCTTAGTTGAGGCACTTGGGATCTTTCCTTGCTGAGCATGGGCTTCTATCTAGTTGAAATGTGTGGGCTCAGTAGTGTGGCTCCCGGGCTTAGCTGCCCTGCAGCACATGAGATCTTAGTTCCCTGATGAGGGATGGAACTCACATCCCCTGCACTGGAGGGCATCTTCTTAACCACTGGACCACCAGGGAAGTCCCAACCAGCTCCATCTTGAACCATGTGATCTAGAGGCACACACCTCACTTCTGTTCAGATCATAGTCTACACCTAGAGGGAGGGTGGGAAGTTAGTCTTTAGCTAGGTGGCCATATACTAAAATTCCTTGAGGGAGTCTATTGCAAAGAGAAGAGGGACAGGATAAACACTGGGAGTCAATTAAAAATCCTTGCCATGCCAGCATATTTGTGGTTTTGTTTGTTGCTTGTTGTTTGTTTCTGTCCTATGTGGAGCCAGGAACTATATACCTGTCTTATTCACTGTTATTTCCCCAGAAACTGGAATAAGTGCCTAGTGTATAGTAGCCATTCAGTATATATTGAATGAATGTAGTTAAACAACCAAACACTGAAAAATATAATTTGTTATATCATAATCAGGTTTGGCTTTTCATAATTCTTATGGTACTACTAAATAGTTGTTTCAGAATGTTCATGTGGTTATTGATTGGCATGATCTAACGTGGTGACTGGCAGGCATATAACAAGTATTCAACAAATGCTATTTTCTTCCATTATTTTAGTTAAGAAGAAAAGATTCATGTTTAGAATACAAATATGTTTCAAGAAACATTGAAATAATGACATTCAGAGAAGAAATATGAAACATTAAATAATTAACCTTAAAGGTTATCATTTTCAAAAATTAGGTCTCTCTACGATTATCTGACAATGACCAACACCCAACCAGCAATTGGATAGTCATGTTTTAATTATTGGTTTCTTCTCAAAATATAAGTGACTCTTATTGGCATCTGTCTTATCAACTTCCAGGTAAATAAAATATATGTTGAATTTGGAGCAAAAATAATAAAAACAAAGATAGAATAGGGGGTATATATTGACTCTGGCCTATTCCTATACACTGAGGAAAAGGAAAGCTTGATTCTGTGTTTTCTTTCCAGTTGCTTTTTTCAAGAACCATTTATTTTGAAAACAACTTTATGTTAAGGGACAGATTAAAATTTCAGCCAATTGTTAACCAAATTAAAAAAACAATAATTAAATGAGATTGACTTTTGTTTGTGGCCCACTCTGTTAATTTAATACTTAAATAGAACAAAGTACAGTTCTTAGGAGTCATGATTAGAAGGCTTCAAACCGCAAATGTAGGAGATAATGTCCTGCAGGTTATTTTTAGGAGTTTTTTAAAAAGCATGAAAACTTAATGCTCATATTGAATTATTGACATAGTAACTGGCCGCTGGTTCCTCTTGCAGAACACATTTAGTTTTGGCTTCTGCTCTCATTTTATGAAATCTTATAGAACAAAGAAATGTAAGCAGGCTCTGCAAGCTCTTATTTATGATTTTATCCAGACCATTTTAACTGTTCACATACTAGCTTGGTTAGGGAGTCTAGTTTTTGGTCTTCAAACCTGACAGATTCATTTCAGACTACTCAGAAAGGATAAATATAACATAGTGTCCACTGCTGCATATTCCAGAATATGTAGAAATTAAAAATAACTACATGAATATATTTGACTAAACATCAAAGCATCAGAGCTTCTGTCCTTGGAAATATATTACCTATACTTTAGCCTATGCAAACTCCCCCACATCCTTCAAGACTGAGCTCAAATCCCTTCATTTCTGTGAAACTTCCCTAGCCAGGCACTTCTGTATTAAAGGACTTTCTTTTGAACTGCACCTTCTCTGGTCTCTTTGAGAGCTGTGTTAGCTTGAGCCTAGACCTCCGCGCCATACTTAAATTCTTCTAGTACTAGTGAATGTTCACTATTTTTTTCATGGCATCTGCTGAAACCACTCTCTCTCTCTCTCAGCGTTTGTGTAACTCTATATTTAAAAAATGTTGTAGTGACCATGTAATATTGTTTTTTATAATTAAAAAAAATCAAATTCATTTGACATGACTCCCAAATCTGTATGCTGCCATCATGGGAGCTGTTACTGGACTAATTGTTCTAAAAGAAACACTGGATCCTTTTTTCCTACCATCACTATGAAGCCCTCACACTGGCTTCATAATCCCAGCCACTGTTTCTGGCCTGAGTTCCCACTGCTTCCCAAGTGCTCCTGTTGGAGTTGGGATTCTTTCCTATTCATTACTTCATCTTTGCCTCTGCTATTATTTTTTTGCCCCCCAAATAACTTCCTACTGCTTTTCTCTGCCTCTCTAAAATCATATGTGTTTTCAAATCCCCAGTGAAGTTTTCACTTTCCTTACAATAGCCATCCTTCTCCAAATTCCCAAAGCACAATGTGTTTTTGTTGATCATCCTGCATGTAGCTTATACTAGAGAAGTGTGATATTTTAGTTATCCCCTTCAAATGTGCAGTTGATTGAAATGTTGTATTGATGTCAGAAATTATGTGTTTTGGAATTATTGCTTATTATTTATTGTTCTTTTTCTTCTTGGAGATAGGAAATGGGAAGAAAAGAAATCTTGATGTAATTTTCTGACTGAGCATACACCACTTGTATCAATACTCCCAAACTCTGGCACATCAGTGGCTGAATTACTGTCTTGCTTTAAACACACAGTTTACTTTGACCTATAGATCAGATAGTTCAGAGGAGCAAAATGAATGCTATTGTTGATGAAGGATACTAATCTTTCTTGTCGTTCTCCCTGATTAGGACAGCTACCTCTGGGCTCCATTTTCTGTACACCTTAATAGAATAAATTTTCTATATACATGTTGATTGTGACTGCATGTGAGTGTGTTAAAGTCAAATGATTTGCCTTTAAGTCTACCAATTGATACAGCCTGAATTCCAGGTTTCTGTTAATTTGTCTCTACATGTCATTCACCTGTTTCTATTCTTATAACCTGCTTTCCACATGAGATTATGTTTAAAATTAGGGACACTCAGAACCCCAAATTAAATTTCAGATATTCCAGAACATAAGAGTTATATTTGGAAAACTTGAGGAAGAATGCATACTGTATAAACACAGAGTGGTAGCTAATGATAATCATGTTATCAGGTCTGACCCCAATAACCAGTGTTGCTTATGCCAATAGAACAAGACTTGAGTTTTCCTTTAGGAAGCTAAGGAAAGCTTTATTTGATAAAGAATGGAGGGATGGGCGCGCCTGCTGCAGAGCGCATGCTCTCCTTAAGCTATGGGCGGAGCTATTTGATAGGGCTCTCATCAGCGCGGAGAGGGAAAGCGGTGGAGTTCTTGCCTGGGAAGCGCCTGGCGTCTCTGCTCACGGCCCACTGCCGCCATCTTGAATTAAGTGCTGTGCGCAGCATTTCTGCGCTCGGCACACCTCCCTGAGGTGTTGGCTTTGATCTGAAGGTCTGGTGTTTGGGCCTCTGCCTGTGGTGCCAATGAGCAAATGAATCTAGACTAAGCATAAAGGTAAAGAAAAAAGGTTAGGCTTTATTACCCAGATTCTGTTTGTATTTCCTAGGACTTGTTAGAGGGCTTTGTTGATGACAAAACCATTCAGCCTCCTTTAATCTTCTCATGCTTGTCTGGAAAATCCCATGGGCAGAGGAACCTGCGGGCTACTGTCCATGCGGTCGCAGAGTCGGACACAACTGAGCGTGCCTGCGTGTGCGTGCGCACCCACACGCATGCAATTTGAATATTAGTTTTTGTCATCTTCCTTTTGCAAATGGAGAAAGAGGTTTCCTGAGAATTTAATGACTTATTGAAGGTCAGCAACTTGATGGAGGTGGAACGCCTCTCACACCTGTGACTTTTCAGTCATAGAATGCCACACACGTATCTCGCTCCTCCATACAGCCTGCTCTGTCATGTCAGGCCACAATACAGCACAGCTCAGCACAGGCCATGTCATGCCACCCCAGGGCATGCTGTGCCATTCTTCAAAGACACCGTATCATGTCCTGTGCCATATCATCTTACAGAATCATCCATCAGTCATCCTTTTTTGTCCTTCCTTATATGCCTTCCAAGGCATATCACTTTACATAACTTTGTTTTATCTATTTATTAATATTTTTATTTTTTGTAGTTTCTTGGTTTTGTTTTTATTTATATTTTTGTTTTTAATTTTTGTTGGAATATAGTTGATCTTAAGTATTGTGTTAGTTTCACATATACAGCAAAGTGAATCATTTATGTATATACATATATCAATTCTTTTAGATTCTTTTCCCATATAGGCTATTAGAGAGTATTGAGTAGAGTTCCCTGTACTTTACAGTAGGTCCTTACTAGTTATCTACTTTATGTATAGTCGTGTGTATATGTGAGGAGGCAATGTCAACATACTCCAGTATTCTTGCCTGGAAAATCACATAGGAAGAGAAGCCTAGTGGGCTACAGTCCATGGGGTCACAAAGAGTTGGACATGACTGAAGTGACAGAGCATGCATGCATGCAGTGTGTATATGTACATGACACTGTTTTAGATTCCAGTGACCTGTGTTCAGTTCTCAACACTGGCCCAAAATCCAAGACTTTCAGCAGAGAATGCATGTCTCAGGCATAGGTTTATGTCTACCAGATGAAGGACATCTGTTGGGTTTTTTTAGTCAAGACACAGTATGGGCTGATGGTACTCTTACAAGGTTGTTTGGACATAGATTCCCCTTTATAAAACACATTCTAATGAGACACCCTAATTCTAGTTTTATCTTGATCTTGTGGATTATTCCAGACCTAAATAAATTTGTTTTCTTGTAGCCTCTTCAGTCTATTTTAAACACCGGAAGCAGGTCATAGGCAGTTATGAAAATTCTTTGCATCTGACTTTAATGTCAGTCAAACTTATGAAATACACTCAGTGTTGTGGCTAAAAGTACAATTTGAAATTACGCATTATTAAAAAAGTTTTATATACCAATATATTTCAATTGGCTACAAATGCTACATGAGTAGTACAGGGCAGGAAATGTAAAAATTTGTGAATAAAAATAGAAAGTTTAAGTCAAGAGAATCAAAACTATGAAGGGAAATTGTCTCTTGTAGTCAGGTCTGGGTCAGATTTTTAGAGGGACAGTGACAAATTATTGTTCATCCCCTGGTTGTAACCAGTATGATGAATCTGGAAACATATGCATTGATGTATTCCGTAAGTATTTACCAAACAAAACCTATGTGCCAGAAAGTGTGCTTAGCATGAAAGAAACAGCGAGGCACAAGGTACAGTTCATGACTCTTAGGAGCTTCCAGGGTGAGGAAAACAAAACACATGAACGGGGAAATGAAGAAAGTTCTAACCTGAGCCATGAGAACTAAAGAGGGGACACATCTGCTTCACATCTTTGGATATCTGTCCTGTGGAAGAAGGAAGCTGGGTTGGGGGTTCGCATCACAGTTGTGCAACACTACTATTATCTTCCCACATTGTGTTCTTTTTCTTCATTTTTAAATGAAATTGAAATTTTAAAGAGTAATACATTCATTTGGTTGGAAGAAGAAAATAAATCTTTAAAAGAAGTGCATGATGAAAAATCTCCCTTACACTTCTGTTACTCTATTCTACCTCACTTCCATGGCTAATAATTAGTTTCTTGAGTATTTGCCCAGGGTTTCTTTATGAAGATACAAACAAATACAAACATAAGTTCTTGTTTCCCCCTTTGCTTACATGAAAGTTACCATTTTATATATCTGTGTCCATATAGCTGTATCTATAACACGTAGTCTGTATCTTACTTTTTCTCATAATCATTTTTATCTGAAAATATTTCCTTATCAGAACATGGAGATAATCTTCATTCTTTTGTGCAGCCACTCAGTATATGTATTGAAATATAGAGTTTGTTTAACCAGGCCATGATAGTGAATATTTGAGGTGATTCTAACTTTTGTTATTTCACACTATAATGAATAACTGTGTTCATATTCATTTTATGCATGTGTAGGTATGTCTCCAGAATAATTTCTGTAAGTTAGATTGCTGGTTCAAAGAGTAAATGCATTTGTACTTTGGACTGCTGCTGCTGCTGCTGCTGCTGCTAAATTGCTTCAGTTGTGTCCGACTCTGTGCGACCCCAGAGACAGCAGCCCACGAGGCTCCCCTGTCCCTGGGATTCTCTAGGCAAGAACACTGGAGTGGGTTGCCGTTTCCTTCTCCAATTGTACTTTGGCCAGGCGTTGTCAAATTGCCGTCTGTAAGGGTTATATCACGTTCGACTCCTATCAGACTCCTCTCAGTGAGTGAGTGTTTTCCTTCAGCCTTACCAAATAGTGTATTGCCAAACTTTTTTGAATTTTTCCCTATCTGATAAGGGAGAAATGTCATTTTAGGATTGTTTTAATTTGCACCTTTATGCTCCAGGATCATTTATATTGCTCTTTCTATGCAAAGTGTTTATTTTTACCTTTTGTTCACCTTCTGAACAAATGAATTGATAGTCTTACTCTTCTTGATTTCTAGGAACTCTTTATAGATTAGGGGGGTTATATGTTGTATTGTTTTCTGACTATTTGAGTTGTCTGTTCCCACTAAGAGATTCTGAAGACAAACCTTGGATTAAAGGCTGGAAGCAGCAGTGGAGAATAAAGTTCAATTCTAAAAATAATAATGAGCCCTTAATGTGTATGTGATTCTTAGTGCTTTGATTCCACTATCTCATTTAGTTTTCACAACAATTCTATGAAGTGATATTATTAACAGATGAGATGGAAGCACAAAGGCATCAGGAAATCTGCCACACAGCTAGTAAATGTTAGGAGTCTGTGTTAAAAGTCATGCATGTGACCCCAGACCTAGGTTCTTAACTAAAAACACTAACTAATTAATAATTTGGTTTACATAGCAAACAGTGAGATCCTATGAATGGAAATATTCAAACTAAAGTTGCTGCTGCTGCTAAGTCACTTCAGTCGTGTCTGACTCTGACCCAATAGATGGCAGCCCACCAGGTTCCACCATCCCTGGGATTCTCCAGGCAAGAGCACTGGAGTGGGTTGCCATTTCCTTCTCCAGAGGATCTTCCCGACCCAGGGATCTAACCTGGGTCTCCAACATTGTAAGCAGATGCTTAACCATCTGATCCATCAGGGAAGACAACTAAAGGGGAGATGGCCAATCCTGAATCTTGTGGATGAGATCCTGGGATTGGGAGTGGATTTAATTTGATAACTTCAAAGAACCCTTCCAGGTCTTCTTTTCTGAAAATGCCATACCTGACCAGGAAGATGAATCAGGATATATGACATGCCAGGGCTCCATCTGAGACCTTCCTCTTCCAATTATTATCATTCATCAGACACTGTCACTCCCCAGCATTGCTGCCACAAGCAGCAAGGGGGCCCCAAACTTCCAGTTACAAACAGTGTCTTCATAGTGAATTTTTGTGGCACTAGATTTCTAAGCCTATGTATATAGGGAAATGTCCTCCACTTTTATTCTTTGCATATGGTAAGTGTTCCACAGATCTTTTTTTATTGAATTAATGCATGATTGATGGTAAAGTTTATTCCAAAACTCTTGAATGTGACTCAGTCCAATAGTAATATGGAGGTAGTCGTACATTCAGTGATTACTAAACACATACTATGTGCAAGGCACAGTGCTAAGGGACTCAAAGTCATGAAGAAGTATAAGACATGGTTCTGAGCCAGTGTGGAGAAAAAGATAACTGGTGACAAAGGCAGAAAGGCTGGTGAATCCCAAACAAATGGTCGTGGCTTTGGAGTGGAGAAGAAGGAGAAAGCATTAAGGAGTGAGGTGGTAGGAGGAGACTGCCTGCAGGAGGTGTGGGATCACCAGAAGCTTTATTGGGATTTAAAGAGGAGTGAAGGAGGCTTCCAGCTAAGGAAAGGGGCTTGCACAGAAGCACAGAAGTTGAGTATCTTATTCAACTTCTGGGCTTGAACAGGTGTGTTTCTTGAGCAGACTCAGAAATGAAACCACAAAGGCAGACTCACTGATGATCATCCTGAATTCTATGCCAAAGGATAGGCAAAGACGCTCACCAAAGGCTTTGGAATAGAAAAGTGATATGGTGAAAGTGATGTTTTAGGGAGGTGAATGTGTCAGCTGTGTGCAAGGTGGCACAAGGAAGAGGCAGGACTGGGAGCTGTAGAACACGGAGGAAACTATCACACCGATTCAAGTAGAAGGTGATAAGGGTCCAGCTAGGAAGGTAGCCATGGATGACAAGTTCAAAGGAGAAAGGTCATGTAAGATCAATTATCAGTATTAACTAGATGATTCTGTGTTGGGGGGGAAGGAGCAAAAGAACTCACCATTAAAGTATAAACAACAGAAATTTATAGTACACATTTTTTTCTTTCACTACTGTCGATATTCACATAGTGTTAAGGAAATGTTACCAAGAACAGTTATATTTCTATTTGGAAATCAGAAAGCACAATTCTTCAACAAATAATATAAAGGTTGGGATAACTCTTTTTTTGTTGTTCCAAAGGTAATTCTTTGCACGGTGAAGTAACTCAGACCTTTTTCTGTATTGAAAACATTAAAAGTAGAATATATCTAAATTAGGTGGGTGGATTAGATAATGGTGATGGTTGTATAATTCTGTGGATATACAAAAATTGCTGAGTTGTATATTTTAAGAGTGAATTTTATGGTTTGTGAATTATAAATCAACAAGGTGTTTTTTTTTTTTTTTAAAAAAAAGGTAATGGAAAATCTAGGAAGGGTTTTAAGGACTTTTTCTTAAGATGTAAGTAAATTATAAATAAATATTTCTTCCCTCCCCAGAAAAGATTGTCCCCACCCAAGAAGACCAAAAAAGAATCACATTTACACCTTTGAACACAAAAATGTTCAAAACAAAAAAAATGTCCCCATAGTCTGAAGCTCATTAGAACTTGTGCTTCCATTGTATCTCAGAACTTGGCAGCATTATGCTATCTAAGACCCTGCTGAGAACTATCAGAGACACTTAGGCAGTGTTTGCTGCTGGGCTAGTTTTTTTCCTCTTACAGGATTTTCTGCTAAAGGGATAACTCTGCAACACAGTGCAAGCCCTGGCTCTTCATAGTGGAGGAAGAACCCAAAACTTGCTGAATCATTTTTTTATTAGACATTAATTTTGCAGTCCCGACAGCTAAATCTGTTATTCTGGCAGGCAAGCTTTAAATAAGGCAGCGAGTTGGGGAAAGGAAGAGCAGTTAATCATATTCTTAAAGTCCGAGCATGTCATCAGCATTGACTTTGTGTCTTTTGCTAGGGAATGCAAGTTCATCTTCTCCTTTTTACTTGATTAGCTAATCACATAGATAAATTTTTAAAGAATGGATGTCCCTGAATTTCTCAGCACCCATTTGTCATGTTAAATCACAGGGTACTTCATTTTAGAAGGAGAATGCTTTCTAGGTGACACAGAGGCTCCTGGTGCCTCCCCAGCATATCCATCCCTCAGAGATGACTTTGTTGTCAGAGGTTTCACAGCCTCTATACTGTGGGCCTACTGATTTCTTAGCATTTAGAAAAGATGAGTGGGAGTTTCAGGGAAAAATCCTTACTGCCTGCGCTCTGTGAGGGCTACTACCATCCATCACATGGGCAATCTAAGGGCAAATGATTCTTGGAAAAGTGAATGAAGATTCACTCTAGGTCACTTGTTTCTGGTCTTTAATTTTTGAATTTTAACATGCGTCTCTCACCCTACTCCCACTGTTATTACAGGTTTTCATATGCTCCCCCCTGCTAAAATATTTCTCAAATTAATGGGAATATATACTTATACCTATATAGGTATATACCTATACCTCTTAGTGTTGGCTCTATTTAAATAATAATTGGTGTTTTTGTTTTGTTTTTATTTTTAAAAGATGTTTCTCTAATGGAGCACATCTACCTCTGTGCTCAGAAAACCTTTTCATATGACTATTCTTTGTTTCTGGCATTTTCTGTGTTTCCATTTCAGAGCAGTAAGAGAGTCTTTATGAGTTACAGGAGAATCATCTTAAACCACTGTCGACTTGTCTCTACCCTGAGGAGTAAGAATGAACTCAGTCTACAAGAGAGAAACCTCATCTATAGGCACGGAACATTCTCCTGCTTTTTCTATTGTCTTTGTAAATTTCAGCATTTCATACTTGTTAGGCATTACCAGGCATTACCAGTCCCTCAGAGGATCCATCAGTTGCATCACTAGAAAATACTTAACACCCAATCACCTGCTTATGGAGCTCTGCAGACAGCCCTGACCTTGCACTCTTGGGACTTCAGGATCTAAGGCAGACCCCAGAGGGCAACATGAGTGTGGACCGGCTATAGTTAACTCCTTCTGGCCCAAAAGACCCTGATCAAATGTCAATAGATAGGATAAAGTACCAAATGGATGGATGGTATATATTGCAAATTCTGGTGTCCTCCCTGCAAAACAGAGGTAATTATAAAGCCCACAGCTCTCATTTACTGTGTGTACTATATGCCAGGAAAGGAGCTAAGTGCATTATCTCGTTTAATCCCTGTAACAGCCCAGTAACATGGGAACTGTCTTTGCCCCATCTTAAAACTGAATAAACAAGGCTCCATGGAATTCTCCAGGCAAGAATACGCAAGTGTGTAGCTGGTCCCTTCTCCAGGAGATTTTCCCAAACCCAGGGATCAAACCCAGGTCTCTGGCATTGCAGGCGGATTCTTTACCAGCTGAGTCACCAGGGAAGCCCCAAACAAGGCTTAGAGAGGCTACCTTGCCCAGAGTCTCACAACTGATAACTAGTAAAGTCAGAAAACAAACCTAAGCTGTAGGCTAGCGATTAAATGAGGTTGATTCATTGAGAATGAGTCAGTCAGGAATGAGGATTTGTGGATTGAAAGTTTCCTTGAGAAAAGTCAAATACTAAGTCATTATTCCTTAGTATTGCTAGAGAAATTTAAAAAATAAAACAAAACACCCACCACTTAGGAGACTACTGAATTTATCTAGCTCATGATTAGTGTTTTTGATCTAGGACATCAGTGTATTCAAAAGCCTGATTTTATCAGTACATACGATTTTGTGAGAGCTTATTTAGCTTATTTTCATGCTTTCTTCCACTTAGCTTTTGACTAGAGATAGTGACCTGGGATCCTTCAACTTTTATTATAAGTACTTTCCTAAAAAATTACTTGTAAGGTGGAAAATTGAAAATAAATCCCATTTTAAATTTGCTGTGCCCTGCTGTCCAGCCACCTCCTGAAGGAGCATGTGTGTGTCTACGCATTGACTCTATATGTGCATCTGCCTTCATCTAGAAATCAGATTTCTAGATGTCCAAGGAAATAGCCAGAGAATGAGGAAGTCAGACGTTCCTAAGAATCCTTGGTTATATGAAGAAAGTAGTAATTTCTAGTCTAGACAAGAAAAGCCTTTTCAATGTAACAATATTGGTTCCTGCCTGGGGCAACTGGCTTGTGCTCTCTGCCTCAGTCCACACAGCTGCTAGCTCTGCAGGAAGTGCTGACAAGGATTAATTGGCTTTCCTGAGCCTTGAGGTTCAGCTCTGCTTCCCAGTTCCAAGGATCCCTCAGGACTCTGCTCTCACATAATTTACTGTCTAAAAGGACTTTCTGTTTTCGAGAGTTCTATCTAATAGGCCCTATGTAATGTATACACATTTTCAAATTCTTTGAACCTTGAGAATATTTTAGGATATTTAGCTCAATTTAAATAGGATGAGAGTAGGACATGACCATATTCAAAGTACTTAGATTATTTCTTGATTTTATGAGGGTTTTGTCATGGTCCCATTTAAAATGTGTGATTTAGGAGGCGAAACTAAGATGGCGGAGGAATAGGACGGGGAGAACACTCTCTCCCCAATAAATATACCAAAAGAACTTTTAAAGGCCGAGCAAACTCCAAAAAACAGGAACTGAATGCTGGCAGAGGACATCGGGCAGCTGGAGAGGCGACCCAGTGCCGACGTGAGGAGTAACAGTGAGGAAACCTAGACTCACCCACCAGAAAACCACACAAGCCTTTCCACCCAGGAAACTTCGACAAACCACGCATCCAACCCCTCCCATAGAGAGGAATCCCCACAATAAAGGGACAACACAGCAAGGTAAACAAGATGAAAAGGCAGAGAAATACCCAGCAAGTAAAGGAACAGGATAAATACCCCCTAGACCAAACAAAAGACGAAGAGATAGGAAGTCTACCTGACAAAGAATTCCGAATAATGATAGTGAAAATGATCCAAAACCTGGAAAATAAGTTGGAGTTACAGCTCAGTAACCTGCAGGCAAGGATTGAGAAGATGCAGGTAAGCTTTAACAAAGACTTAGAAGAAATGAAAAAGAGACAAAATACAATGAATAATGCAATAAATGAGATCAAAAACACCCTGGAGGGAACCAACAGTAGAATAACAGAGATAGAAGACAGAATAAGTGAGGTAGAAGACAGAATGACAGAAATAAATGAAACAGAAAGGAAAAATGAAAAAAGAATTAAAAGAAATGAAGACAACCTTAGAGACCTCTGGGACAATATTAAACGCACCAATATTCGAACCATAGGAGTCCCAGAAGAAGAAGACAAAAAGAAAGACCATCAGAAAATTCTTGAAGAGATAATTGTAGAAAACTTCCCTAAATTGGGGAAGCAAATAGCCACTCAGGTCCAAGAAACACAGAGAATCCCAAATAGAATGAACCCCAAGCGGGACACCCCAAGACACATATTAATCAAATTGGCAAATATCAAATACAAAGACCAAATATTAAAAGCAGCAAGGGAGAAGCAAAAGATAACTCACAAGGGGAATCCCATAAGGATAACAGCTGATCTCTCAACAGAAACGCTTCAGGCCAGAAGGGAATGGCAAAACATACTTAAAGTCATGGAAGAAAACAATCTACAACCCCGACTACTCTACCCAGCAAGGATCTCATTCAAATTTGAAGGAGAATTCAAAATTTTCTCAGACAAGCAGAAACTGAGAGAATTCAGTAATACCAAACCAGCCCTCCAACGAATGCTAAAGGATCTTTCCTAGATAGGAAACACCGATGGGATAGATAATCTGGAACCCAAAACAATAAAATAAATGGCAGCGGGATCATACTTATCAATAATTACCTTAAATGTAAACGGGCTGAATGCCCCAACCAAAAGACAAAGATTGGCCGATTGGATACAGAAACACGACCCCTATATATGTTGTCTACAAGAGACCCACCTCAAACCTAGGGACACATATAGACTGAAAGTTAAAGGCTGGAAAAAGATATTCCATGCAAATAAAGACCAAAAGAAAGCAGGAGTGGCAATACTCATAGCTGATAAAGTAGACTTTAAAATAAAGGCAGTGAAAAGAGATAAAGATGGACATTACATAATGATCAAAGGATCAATCGAGGAAGAAGAAATAACAATTATAAATATTTATGCACCTAACATAGGAGCTCCACAATATGTAAGGCAAATGCTAACAAATATGAAAGGGGAAATCAACAACCACACAATAATAGCAGGAGACTTTAATACACCACTCACACCAATGGATAGATCAACTAGACAGAAAAGTAACAAGGAAATTCAAACTTTAAATGAAACAATAGACCAACTAGACCTAATTGATATCTATAGGTCATTCCACCCCAAAACAAGGAATTTCACCTTTTTCTCAAGTGCACACGGGACCTTCTCCAGGATAGATCACATCCTGGGCCATAAATCTAACCTTGATACATTCAAAAATATTGAAATCATCCCAAGCATCTTTTCTGACCACAATGCAGTGAGATTAGATATCAACTACAGGAGAAAACCTCTCAAAACTTCCAACATATGGAGGCTCAACAACACACTGCTGAATAACCAACAAATCGCAGAAGAAATTAAAAATGAAATTCAGTTATGCATGGAAACGAATGAAAATGAAAACACAACAGCTCAAAACCTATGGGACACCGTGAAAGCAATGCTAAGGGGAAAGTTCATAGCAATACAAGCTCACTTCAGGAAACAAGAGAAAAATCAAATAAATGACCTTACTATACACCTAAAGCAACTAGAAAGGGAAGAGATGCAGAAGCCCAGGTCTAGTAGAAGGAAAGAAATCTTAAAGATCAGGGCAGAAATTAATGCAAAGGAATCAAAAGTGACCATAGCAAAAATCAACCAAGCCAAAAGCTGGTTCTTTGAGAAGATAAATAAAATTGACAAACCGTTAGCCAGACTCATCAAGAAACAAAGGGAGAAGAACCAAATCAACAGAATTAGAAATGAAAACGGACAGATCACAACAGAAAACACAGAAATACAAAGGATCATAAGAGACTATTATCAGCAACTATATGCAAATAAACTGGACAATTTGGATGAAATGGACAAATTCCTAGAAAAGTACAACTTTCCAAGACTAAACCAGGAAGAGATAGATAATATTAATAGACCCATCACAAGCACGGAAATTGAAACCGTAATCAGAAATCTTCCAAAAAACAAAAGCCCAGGACCAGATGGCTTCACAGCTGAATTCTACGAAAAATTTAGAGAAGAGCTAACACCTATTCTACTCAAACTCTTCCAGAAAATTGCAGACGAAGGTAAACTTCCAAACTCATTCTATGAGGCCTCCATCACCCTAATTCCAAAACCCGGCAAAGATGCCACAAAAAAAGAAAACTACAGGCCAATATCACTGATGAACTTAGATGCAAAAATCCTCAACAAAATTCTAGCAAATAGAATCCAACAACACATCAAAAAGATCATACATCATGATCAAGTAGGCTTTATCCCAGGGATGCAAGGATTCTTCAATATTCGTAAATCGATCAATGTAATACACCACATTAACAAATTGAAAAATAAAAATCACATGATTATCTCAATAGATGCAGAGAAAGCCTTTGACAAAATTCAACATCCATTTATGATAAAAACCCTCCAAAAAGCAGGAATAGAAGGAACATACCTCAACATAATAAAAGCTATATATGACAAACCCACAGCAAACATTATCCTCAGTGGTGAAAAACTGGAAGCATTCCCCCTGAAATCAGGGACAAGACAAGGGTGCCCACTCTCACCACTACTATTCAACATAGTTTTGGAAGTTTTGGCCACAGCAATCAGAGCAGATAAAGAAATCAAAGGAATACAGATTGGAAAAGAAGAAGTAAAACTCTCTCTGTTTGCTGATGACATGATCCTCTATATTGAAAACCCTAAAGACTCTACGAGAAAATTACTAGAGCTAATCAGTGAATATAGCAAAGTTTCAGGATACAAAATCAACACACAGAAATCCCTGGCATTCCTATACACTAACAGTGAGAAATCAGAAAGAGAAATTAAGGAAACAATTCCATTCACCATCAAAACAAAAAGAATAAAATACTTAGGAGTATTTCTACCTAAAGAATCAAAAGACTTGTATATAGAAAACTATAGAACACTGATGAAAGAAATCAAGGAGGACACAAACAGATGGAGAAATGTACCGTGTTCGTGGATTGGAAGAATCAATATAGTGAAAATGAGTATACTACCTAAAGCAATCTATAGATTCAATGCAATTCCTATCAAGCTACCAGAGGTCTTCTTCAAAGAATTAGAACAAATAATTTCTCAATTTGTATGGAAATACAAAAAACCTCGTATAGCCAAAGAAATCTTGAGAAAGAAGAATGGAACTGGAGGAATCAACCTACCTGACTTTAGGCTATACTACAGATCCACAGTCATTAAGACAGTATGGTACTGGCACAAAGACAGAAACATAGATCAATGGAACAGAATAGAAAGCCCAGAGATAAATCCACGCATCTATGGACACCTTATCTTTGACAAAGGAGGCAAGAATATACAATGGAGAAAAGACAACCTCTTTAACAAGTGGTGCTGGGAAAACTGGACAGCCACTTGTAAAAGAATGAAACTAGATCACTTTCTAACACCATACACAAAGATAAACTCAAAATGGATTAAAGATCTAAGCATAAGACCAGAAACTATAAAACTCCTAGAGGATAACATAGGCAAAACACTCTCTGCTATAATCCAAAGCGGGATACTCCATGACCCACCTCCCAGAATATTGGAAATAAAAACACGAATAAACAAATGGGACCTAATTAAAATTAAAAGCTTTTGCACAACAAAGGAAACTATAAGCAAGGTGAAAAGACAGCCTTCAGAATGGGAGAAAATAATAGCCAATGAAGCAACAGACAAACAATTAATCTCAAAAATTTACAAACAACTCCTGCAGCTCCATTCTAGAAAAATAAACAACCCAATTAAAAAGTGGGCCAAAGAACTTAACAGACATTTCTCCAAGGAAGATATAAAAATGGCTAACAAACACATGAAAAGATGCTCAACATCACTCATTATCAGAGAAATGCAAATCAAAACTACAATGAGGTACCACTTTACACCAGTCAGAATGGCTGCCATCCAAAAGTCTACAAGCAATAAATGCTGGA
>SRVM01004715.1:0-12696 GCA_007570785.1 Antilocapra americana | reverse complement strand
GAGAGAGAATACATATAAATCAGCAACAAATAGTGGTCAAAGGACATTAACAGGAGAGGGAAATTTACTCCCTCCCTCAAAATGACTTAAACTTCCAAATAACCAAGGAGACAAAAAACAAAGAGATTATTTCATGCTGATTAACAGAGGCTTCCACCAAAATGTTCCTGATGATCTGAGGAGGCAAAAATATCATAAACTTTGGGTGGTCATTATTTAAAAGAATAAATTAGGCCTATTATTAAGTAAAGAAAAGAATTTGACTATTACTACATGTTAGGATATAATATCATAATTTTAATAAACAAAAATTCATACATTTACACATATCACAGGAAAATTACACTAGAAAATAGGGTAACTTATGAATATTGACTATCTTTGATACATGAATGACAAAGAATCAAAGAGAAATAAATTAATTTGTAATACATACCACTTAATTGTTTGAATTACCACAAACACATTTATTGTATTTGAAAATTTTTAAGTAAACTGGATGGCAAAAAATATAAACAAAGGAAATATGCTAAAATTAGTATCAGAAAAAGTAAAATTTAAGTAAAAAATCTAATGGGATTGTTCCTGTTAATAAAAACTATAATACAATGGTCAAATACATAATGATCAAATTTTATAAGACTAATATATTAAGCAAAGTATGTTATAAATAAAGGGACAGTTTAACACAGAAGACTAAAGGCTTTTTTCATAGTGATGTTTAGTGAAAAAATATACTTTTGTGATAAAGATAGCTAGCTATCTTGTCACAGATTTGATCTCTCTCTTTCATTGTGAAAAGGTTTTAGCTATAAAAAGGAATGATGAGTGCTATTTCTAGGCCTGAGTGGTAAAAATCTCCCAAGAGAGATCTCTCATGCTCTTTTCCAAACCTCTAGCTGACTGAAAGATCCTATAAAAGAGAAGAATCACAAGACAGTAGAGGTCTGGTCATCAAGTAGAAAGTCTTACATTAACCATAAACATAAAGAACAAATAAAGTTTTATTGAATTAAATCACTGTAATTTATAGGTTTTATTTTCATAGCAAATAGACTTATAAACAAATTGGTTAAATAAATTATGCTATACTCATACAGGAGAACACTAAGCAGTCATTTCAAAAGATGGCATTGAAAGAATTCCATAATATAGAATTACATATAAAATATAAGAATTAGAATCTATATCAATCTAAACCCACATCTAAGTATAGACACACACACACATATATATATCCATATATGCATACTTATTTGTATATAAACACATAAACAAAAGTTGAGAAAAATGAACTCTAAAATGTTACCTGTGGATACTTCTAAATTGACATTATAAGTGATCTCATCATATATATATGATATATATACTTCATCATATAAATATACACATACACAAATAATATTTAAAACAAAAAGCAAAGGTGTTTTTAAAATAATTTCCACAGCAATGCTAATTTTCCTGCACATCTGTGCAGATGGCAACCTCATCTTAGCAGACCAAAAATGTACAAGATGATATATACATGGGCATGTTCTGATGAAGTAGGAAATGTGACTTTGCTCCAGTACCAATGAAGAGGGCATTATGTGCCAGATGGCATCACATTATTGAAACTCTCATCCCCCAGGCTCAGCCAAAGCACATGTGCTGCTAGAGTTAAGCATGCATAGACATCTAAACACTCACCTCCATGATCTGACTCAAGAGTGAAATGCGAAAATAAAACAGAAAAATGCAAATTTCTTACTTAATGGGACAGAGGTTTACCATCTTATTAGGCACTAATTAATTAACTGGTGAAAGATACAGACATAAAAGGCCCTAAGAAAATGAAGATTAACATTTAAAATGTACAAAACCTCTAAAGCCACATTAGTATATCAAACATTCTGATTTGCACATGCATTTACTAAGCAAAAAGAAAACACACTGTTCACCTACTGAAATAATTTGGCCGTGCATGGAAAATGCAGTGGGAATAAAGCATAGGCTTTATCCACAATGAGCATTAGTGTGAAGGGGAGATTAAGTCATTTCAATATTCTATGAGTACTAGATTGGACTATTATTCAGCAAATATTCCTTCTTCTCTCACACATAGGGTGGTATATACTCCCTGCCACACTGACTTTGGGCTCAGTGGTATGACTTAACTTTGCCCAGTGGAATGTTAGCAGATATTATCATGACATTCAATATGAGAAGAATGTACCCTGGATAACCATTGGTCTAAGGAGGATATTTAGGAACAATTTTTCATGGAATTTCCTGCATTTTTGCACATTTTCTTGGCAAAGGGCACTAACAGCTTTTTCCAGAATATCTTTGCTTGGATGTTTGTAGAGCAAATGGGTTTTTCGAAGTTGAAGATTGTATCTCTCTCTGAGACAGGGAAAGATTCTTGACCAAAATAATAATGTCTCCTTCTGGGGCAATGGTTAGTCAAGTTTGCTAGGCGCCTCCTTTTAAAATACTGGTTTTCCTAAATTCAGAATTCTTCAACTGTGGTACAGACCCACTAAGTGAATAGCATCCAGCTGCCTCCATATCATGCCCATGGAGCTTAGAGAGCTAGAGAAACCAAGGAAAACATGAATCTCATTCTGTCTGCTCTGGTATGAACAATCAACCATATGCAATAATATAATAATAGCAGTAATACCAAATAATAAAGTCCTGTCACTGACCAAAAGGTCTTGAGTCTTCTGCCAGCATCTATGGAACTGTGACAAGTAATGTATTAATTTATAAGTAGCATAAAATCTCTGAACCTTCATAGTTATTGACAGAGGTTAAAAGTCAAGTGGAGCCAACCCCAATCTAATCTACCACTTGCAGTTAAGCTCAGCCCACCTGGAGTCTGAAGCAGAGTCCAGCTGATGTAAGTCAAACCACAACTGGCACAAAGACAGATGAGTGAGATCAATGTAGTTATGTTTTAAGCCACTAGGTTTGGAGTGATTTGTTATGCAGAATTATTGCAGCATGAGCTGACTCACATCAATATACTATGCCATGTGCTGTGGTAGACTAAGCATAGGGTATAGAAAATGACAGGAATACCGAACATGGAATTGTATAGTCTAATAAGGACTGTGGATATTAAAACAATTCTAAGATTTATCACCTACCTATTACCCACAAAAACAAATTCTGCTCGCTTCTTGCTTATAAAGATTTAGAAATTATTCTTTTATGCATCCTTTGTTATTTTTACATGTAATAAAAACATCTACAGTAAGTTGAGATGAACATACTTAGATATATTGAGTTGAACATTCCTAATCTATTTCTCAAGCTAAATCTATAAATCCTAAAATATGGAGTTACTGAAAGATATCTGACACCAAGTTTAATATAGTAAGGTTTGGAAGGAAAGTAATTAAACTTTATAAAACTAAAAATTATGTAGGAATATCTCTAGAGAAGAGTATCTACTTCATTAAGCAAGATATTTTCTCCATGATATTTTGTCAAAACAGTCATGGGTACAATTGAAAAGAGTTGTTGGTCCTTTTTGCTAAAGTACCCATAATCTTAAGACAAAAATGTGGTACATTTCAATATTTCAAGCATAATATTCAAAGAATTAGACAGGGAAAATGACCATCTTAGTGTAGTTTATTTGGAATATCTATTGTTTGGTGCAAATATTTTTGGCTAATTGGGCAATTTTGTTACCTCTAGTGAATTTGTCAATTGATGATAAGGATGTTATGTGAACATCATCCAGGCAAAATAAGAAATGGGAGCAATTATTCTTCTTAACTAGATATTTTGTGTGAAGTTCTCTTTTAATACTAGTGCATCATATGCAATTCTGTGTAAGCTCTTCTCTCTTAGGATTTCTGAACTCAATTTTACATCTGCCATGGCTACAAATACACATTATGAAAGCAGGGTTGGTTTACTCTCCTTGTCTCTACCAACTAAAAAGTTTAAACAGAACTTGTCATTTCAAAAAGTCAGAAAATAAAACAATCTAAGTGTCCATCAATGGGTAAATGGATAAAGAGATTGTGGTATATACAATGGAATAATATTTAGCCATAAAAAGGAGGGATGTCTGTCATCTGCAACAACACAAATGTATCTAAAAGACATATATTATGTGAAATAAGTCAGATAGAGAATGACAAATACCATGTGTGTGATCTTTCTTCCATGTGAAACATAAAAAAAGATCTCCAAAACCCAAGCTCATAGATACATAAAACAGACTGGTGTTTGTAAGAGGTTAGAGGGTAGGGAGTAGGGGAAATGAATGAACTTGTTTTTCATTTCAGTTTAAATAAACTGAATAGTGTAAAAAATGAAAAAAAAAAAAACTCTGGCAGATAGCCTGCTTGCTCCTGCTTTTTATGGTTGAAATTACCTCTGTGTTCTATATAACATTGAACACTCCAAATTGAATGCACATGCCTTTATTTGTAGCAGTTACAGCCCTAATCTCTTGCATGTATAAAGTGAGTTCCGTTCACACAGCTCACTCAATGCCCTTGTATTACACAAAAGCAAAGTATATTATTTCTGTTCTTCAGGTAGCTTGTGAACTAGAGACTACAGCCTTGGGATAATTACTTTTTACAAATGAGACTATTTCTGGGATAGCAATGGTTCTGAAAGCAAAATGCTAAAGTACATGAGGACACTTAAAAAAAGTTTTATCAATATATATTCATTCCCCCCCCACACACACACAGTCAAAAAATAGTATCCCATTCTGCTCATGGATGACATTCTGCTCATGGGTGATACTGTAAATATGTTGCTAATCAAGGATAATTTCTAGGCAACAGTTTTGCCTGACCAGGAGAAATGTGAAAGCCAAAGTAATACTATATCCATCAAGAAGTGTTCACTGAATACCTGAAGAGCCCAATACTATAAGAGATAATTAAAACAAAAGGATATTGGTACTGAGAGAATCATTTCCTAGGCAGGCTGATAAGAAGTCTAGGGGTCCCTAAGGAGAGAGGGGTCTAGAATTCTCAAGGAGGAGAAAAGGACAAACGTTTTTTTTTTCCCTCTGCATTCCTTAGTCTTAGTCAATTATACAACAAAGATATATCCAGCTGGAGGACAGTTTCTCCTTCCTGAAAACCTTCTGACTAATCCTGATATCTTAAAATGTATATGATGAGAGTGGGTCTGGAGGACCTTTCTATTCTCAAATTCTAATCCTATTATTTTAAAACGTAAATTATTGGAGTAGGTCTGGCCTTGGAGTACAGAAGGAAGCAGGGCAAAGGCTAATAGAATTTTGTCAAGAGAATGCACTGGTCATAACAAACACCCTCCTCCAATAATACAAGAGAAGACTCTACACAAGGACATCACCAGATAGTCAACACTGAAATCAGATTGATTATATTCTTTGCAGCCAAAGATGGAGAAGCTCTATACAGTCAGCAAAAACAAGACCGGGAGCTGACTATGGCACAGATCATGAACTCCTTATTTCCAAATTCAGACAGAAATTGAAGAAAATAGGGAAAAGCACTAGACCACTCAGGTATGACCTAAATGAAATCCCTTATGATTATACAGTGGAAGTGAGAAATAGATTTAAGGGACTAGATCTGATAGACAGAGTGCCTGATGAACTATGAATGGAGGTTCATGACACTGTACAGGAGACAAGGATTAAGACCATCCCCATGGGAAAGAAATGCAAAAAGACATAATGGCTGTCTAAGGAGGCCTTACAAATAGCTGTGAAAAGAAGAGAAGCGAAAAGCAAAGGAAGAAGGAAAGATATTCTCATCTGAATGCAGAGTTTCAAAGAATACCATAGGAGAGATAAGAACACCTTTCTCAGCAATCAATGCAAAGAAATAGAGGAAAACAACAAAATGGGAAAGACTAGATATCTCTTCAAGAAAATTAGAGATACCAAGGGAAAATTTCATGCAAAGATGGACACAATAAAGGACAGAAATGGTATAGACCTAACAGAAGCAGAAGATATTAAGAAGAGGTGGCAAGAATACATAGAAGAACTGTACAAAAATGATCTTCACAACCCAGGTAATCACAATGGTATGATCACTCACCTAGAGCCAGACAACCTGGAATGTGAATTCAAGTGGGCCTTAAAAAGCATCACTACGAACAAAGCAAGTGGAGGTGATGGAATTCCAGTTGAGCTATTTCAAATCTTGAAAGATGATGCTATGAAAGTGCTGTACTCAATATGTCAGCAAATTTGGAAAACTCAGCAGTGACCACAGGACTGGAAAAGGTCACTTTTCATTCCAATCCCAAAGAAAGGACATGTCAAAGAATGCTGGAACTACCACACAATTGCACTCACATCACATGCTAGGAAAGTAATGCTCAAAATTCTCCAAGCCAGGCTTCAGCAATACGTGATCTATGAAGTTCCAGATGTTCAAGCTGGTTTTAGAAAAGGCAGAGGAACCAGAGATCAAATTGCCAACATCCGCTGGATCATTGAAAAAGCAAGAATTCCAAAAAAAAACATCTATTTCTGCTTTATTGACTATGCCAAAGCTTTTTACTGTGTGGATCACAATAAACTGTGGAAAACTCTGAAAGAGATGGGAATACCAGACCACCTGACCTGCCTCTTGAGAAACCTGTTTGCAGGTCAGGAAGCAACAGTTAGAACTGCACATGAAACAACAGACTGGTTCCAAATAGGAAAGGGAGTACGTCAAGGCTGTATATTGTCACCCCGCTTATTTAACTTATATGCTGAGTACATCATGAGAAATGCTGGGCTGCAGGATGCACAAGCTGGAATCAAGATTGCCAGGAGAAATGTCAATAACCTCAGATATGCAGATGACACCACCCTTATGGCAGAAAGTGAAGAAGAACTAAAAAGCCTCTTGATGAAAGTGAAAGAGGAGAGTGAAAAAAATGGCTTAAAGTTCAACATTCAGAAAACTAAGATATTGGCATCTGGTCCCATCACTTCATGGGAAATAGATGGGGAAACAGTGGAAACAGTGTCAGACTTTATTTTGGGGGGTTCCAAAATCACTGCAGATGGTGATTGCAGCCATGAAATTTAAAGACACTTACTCCTTGGAAGGAAAGTTATGACCAACCTAGACAGCATATTGAAAAGCAGAGACATTACTTTGCCAACAAAGGTCCATCTAGTCAAGGCTATGGTTTTTCCAGTGGTCATGTATGGATGTGAGAGTTGGACAGTGAAGAAAGCTGAGCACCAAAGAATTGATGCTTTTGAACTGTGGTGTTGGAGAAGACTCTTGAGAGTCCCTTGGACTGCAAGGAGATCCAACAAGTCCATCCTAAAGGAGATCAGCCTGGTTGTTCATGGAAGGACTGATGTTGAAGCTGAAACTCCAATACTTTGGCCACCTGATGCGAAGAGTTAATTCATTGGAAAAGACTCTAATGCTGGGAAGGATTGGGGACAGGAGGAGAAGGGGATGGCAGAGGATGAGATGGCTGGATGGCATCACTGACTTGATGAACATGGGTTTGGGTGGACTCCGGGAGTTGGTGATGGACAGGGAGGCCTGGCATGCTGTGATTCATGGGGTCACAAAGAGCTGGACACACCTGAGTGACTGAACTGAACTGAACTGAACTGACTGAGGTCTGGTGAAGTCTTTACAAGGATTATATAACAATAATGTATCCTGCCTGAAGACAGTCTCTGGATTAAATTTTCTGGCTAATCCTTTTATCTTAAAATGTAAACTATGGGAGTAGATCTTATGAGGTCTTTACAACCTACAGACATTGTTTTGATTCAGTATATAACTCCATTGCTAACACTAGCAAGGAGGTACTCTTTCTGCTCCCTTCTGATGCCTATGTCAGAAGCTTTCTCTATCTCCTTTATACTTTAATAAGCTTTATTACACAAAAGCTTTGAGCGATCAAGCCTCTTCTCTGGTCTCAAGATTGAAATCTTCTCTGGAGGACAAGAATCCCAGTGTCTTTTAGTGATTCTGCAACAACCTTTTAGTACTAATAGCTCAGCCTCCTTCCCATAGTTGAGAGAATGGAGCATAGATTTGCTCCAAGTTACAGAATTTGGCTGTAGGCTTAGGAACTTGGCTTCTTTCCTCCTGGCTATTAACATTTTCCTTTACATTAATTCTCTCAATCAACTTGGTGTCTTCTCTGTACCATATTAAGTCTTGAGAACACAAACATAAACAGGATATAATCATTACCCTTGAGAAGCTCATAGTCTAATGAGAAACACAGATATTTAAATATAAAGCATAGTCAGAGGATGACTTTACACAAGTGAACACCACAACCCCTGAGTGGGGCACTCTTAATGGGATATGTAAAACTGACCTAGAAACTAACATGAGAATACTGAAGTGGGGGAAGCTGAAGACAACTTTTTGAGGTAGGTTACAGCCTAGAAGACTTGTCATTAGTTAAAAGGAAAGCAGAGAAAGGAAAAAAAATCTAATTAATAGGCAACTGTAGCAGGCAATATTCAGAGTACAAACACATTAGGGGAAAACAAACTTTCTTAGGTTCTATATTTAAGTTTCCAGACAATAACAAATGGGGATACTCAGCAAGACTTGCATGAGTCCAGTTTTTATCCTGTATACATTAAAATTCTAAATTGGAGCCTATGGGAGAGATTGCAAATTTTTGCCAATTATATTTTAATGCTGATACAAGGAGGTGATCAATTTGAATAATGTAATCATTTTCTTTAAGTATGAGACCCAGAAGAGAATCACAGAAGATAGAAATACTAGGACAATAAGGGCATATAAGACCAGGGTAGAAACCAGACACTCCTAACTAGTATTTTATGAATTGCACATTTAGATATAATATGGAAACCCAGTGTAGACAAACATTATATGAAGGTGCATGTTTCATTTTATTGAGTAGTAAGTAATCTATATACATGTAGATAGTTTTATAGAATGAAATCATTCTCACTCAAGTAATCCAGAGATAGATATATTCATGGATATATAAATACATATATATAGGCATTTATACATATGTATAGAGAGATACAGATATATATCCAATTAGAGAGAGAAAGAGCAGTTTTAAACACTTAGTAATGTATAAATTGAGACTTCACTGGTGGCTCAGATGGTAAAGAATCTGCTGCAATATGGGAGACCTGGGTTCGATCCCTGGGTCGGGAAGATTCCCTGTAGAAGGGAATGGCAACTTGCTCCAGTATTCTTGCCTGGAAAATTCCATGGACAGAGGAGTCTGGCGAGCTACAGTCCATGGTGTCTCAAAGAGTCAGACACAACTGAGCAATAAGACACACGCACAATGTATAAGTCAAAATTCTTACCTGCTGGTAGAATTAAGTGGCATAACTAAATTTCTCTTAGACTTTCATAAAGTTGCAGGCCACATAAACACTGTACTTACGCAACTTGTGGAAGACACAGTAGATAAAAGGAACATAAAACATTTCTATGAAAGAGAGCTTACGTATTTTCAAGAGTTAAATGGGGATAGTATTGCTTACTTTACTAGGATATGGTGAACATTAAATGAGACTACGTAAATCTCCTGGCACAGGAAGGTTGTTTAAGGTTAGCTCACTTTCTTAGCCCAGCAATAGCCTTATTTAAAGGATGCAACTATGACAACGATTAAGTGTCTGTGGAAGGAATAAGAGCAATTGCAGTTCTAAAAAAGGAGGCATTGATTAGTGGAAGAAAGATGAATTAAGGAGGCCCATATACTTCAATATAAAATAATTTATTATTTCAAAAGAAGAGGTTTGTTTGTGAAAGTACATCTGTATACCCATAGTACTTAATTTCTAAATTGGATTTTAATGCCATTTTAGATTCTAAAATATTCTAGTCACATATGAATAATTTCTAAAGTGTCCATCTATATATTTAGACTTGTACAATTTATATTTTTGCAATTATTATAAATAGCATCATTTATTTCATTGAAAGAACTAACAAGTTATGGTTATATAGAAATTAACTGATTATGGTAGATTCATTTCCAGTCTTGTGGCCATAATAATCATATGTTTATTATTGTTCATTCCAGTTATGTTTCAAGAAGTTCCATAAATGTTTTATACAATTTAGTCTTCTATTTTTCAAAAGTTAACAGTATTATTACATTTTTTTGCCTTAAGGTATTGGCTAAAATTTCCAGAACAATGTTCAAAAGAGCAGTGAAAACAGACATTTCAAAACTGTTCCTTTACATTAAACCTCTAAAAATAGGGAGGGGAACTAAGATGGTGGAGGAATAGGACGGGGAGAACACTCTCTCCCCAATAAATATACCAAAAGAACTTTTAAAGGCCGAGCAAACTCCAAAAAACAGGAACTGAATGCTGGCAGAGGACATCGGGCATCTGGAGGGGCGACCTATTGCCGACGTGAGGAGGTAGGACAAAAGAAAGAAAAGGAAAAAAAAAGTAGAGGGAGAGACAAAGAGCTGGGGACGGGTTCCGTCCTGGAAGGGGAGTCTGGAATAAAGAGGAAAAAAAAAAAGAGGAGAAAGGTTTCCAAATACCAGGGAGCATTCTCTATGGCAGATCTGTGGTGGATCTTGGAGAGCAATATAGCTGAGAGCAAAAGCAGATTAATAGCTAAGCCCTGCAAGGTTCGTCTCTGACTACAAGGCACAGCCGAGCGGCAGGGCGCCCCACCCCCCACTGGCCGAAGCATACTTCTCCTGCTCAGGGAGGGGCGGGCCGCGGGCTCAGGGAACGGAGCAGCCCGAGGGACCTAACCTTCCAGGAAAAGCTCCCCCCCACCAGGCCAGTGCACAAAACAAAGGGCAGTGAGGACTCAACAGAGAGGCTGGGCAGCTGCGGGCTGCGGACCGGCCCAGCCCCCGCCCGAGAGCAGTGGGCATAACCCAGCCCCGGGGAGGCTAACCAAGACTTCTGGGGATTCTGGACGGATCGGTGCTGTACACACCTTAGAAGGAGTGCTCAGCTGCATGCCGAGAAAACCTAGCGGCCGGGCCGGGGAAGAGGAGAAGCCCCACTCCCCAACTGTGCTGGGCAGACGACAGAGAGCCTGAGCAGAGGGGGCGGGGGAAGCCCTCTCACCAGGAGCAGGGCAAACTCCAAAGTGCTGAATAGACACTTAAAAGACCAGCAAACAGAGGACGATGAGGCAAGCGGAGCGAACAGCTTTGAATTTGACAGGAGTAGCAAATTAAAGCCCTGCAGGTGGCGCTGACTGCATAGAAAGGAGTCTATAGACTGTGAGAAGGAGAAGCCGGACCAGGGAATCATCTGAAAATCTACAGACCCTTCCCTTCACCGAATGCACCGGCACCAGAGAAAGCCTTCATTATAACTGTACTAGGAACATCTTTTAAATTTTTAAAACTTTTATATGTACATATATATATATATATATTTATTTTCTTTTTTGTTCCTTCTTCTTTTTTTTCTTTTTTTCTTTTTTTTTAGAATTTTTAAGTCCCCTATGACCTTGCTATTTTTTTTCTCTTTTTTCTTTGTTTTCCTTTATTTTTATTTTCCGTTTTGTGTTTTTTTTTTAAAGTATTTTTGAGAACCCAGTCTTTACTCTAGATTTTTAATCTTTGCTCATTAGTACCTGGTATCAACTTTGTACCTTTTAAGATCCAAACTCCAGTACCCACTGCTACCTGGGAGTGAGATCATTGGCTTGACTGCTTTCTCCCCATTCTTATCTCTTGCTAGTAACAGTGAGGAAACCTAGACTCACCCACCAGAAACCCACATAAGCCTTCCCATCCAAGAAACTTCGACAAACCACACATCCAACCCCTCCCATAGAGAGGAATCCCCACAATAAAGGGACAACACAGCAAGATAAACAAGATGAAAAGGCAGAGAAATACCCAGCAAGGAAAGGAACAGGATAAATACCCCCTAGACCAAACAAAAGACGAAGAGTTAGGAAGTCTACCTGACAAAGAATTCCGAATAATGATAGTGAAAATGATCCAAAACCTGGAAAATAAGTTGGAGTTACAGCTCAATAACCTGCAGGCAAGGATTGAGAAGATGCAGGTAAGCTTTAACAAGGACTTAGAAGAAATGAAAAAGAGACAAAATACAATGAATAATGCAATAAATGAGATCAAAAACACCCTGGAGGGAACCAACAGTAGAATAACAGAGATAGAAGACAGAATAAGTGAGGTAGAAGACAGAATGGCAGAAATAAATGAAACAGAAAGGAAAAATGAAAAAAGAATTAAAAGAAATGAAGACAATCTTAGAGACCTCTGGGACAATATTAAACGCACCAATATTCGAATCATAGGAGTCCCAGAAGAAGAAGACAAAAAGAAAGACCATCAGAAAATTCTTGAAGAGATAATCGTAGAAAACTTCCCTAAACTGGGGAAGCAAATAGCCACTCAGGTCCAAGAAACACAGAGAATCCCAAATAGAATGAACCCCAAGCGGGACACCCCAAGACACATATTAATCAAATTGGCAAATATCAAATACAAAGACCAAATATTAAAAGCAGCAAGGGTGAAGCAAAAAATAACTCACAAGGGGAATCCCATAAGGATAACAGCTGATCTCTCAACAGAAACGCTTCAGGCCAGAAGGGAATGGCAAAACATACTTAAAGTCATGGAAGAAAACAATCTACAACCCCGACTACTCTACCCAGCAAGGATCTCATTCAAATTTGAAGGAGAATTCAAAATTTTCTCAGACAAGCAGAAACTGAGAGAATTCAG
>ML660659.1:21213-57148 GCA_007570785.1 Antilocapra americana | reverse complement strand
ATGCCCCCTCTAAAATGTGCATTAAAAGGAAAAGGTAAATGCAACCTTTCTAAATTCATTTTATTAATAATTTAATACATAGTAACATGGTAGAATAGAAAGAAAACACAGATAAGCAAAGTGAAGAGGGAAAAGCAGACTCAATCGCATCTCCATCTAAGTTGGTCCCCAGATTGTTTGTGACCTTTTTTCTTTTTCCTTTCTCAACAATCTGTTACACACCCTGACAGGATGTTTAGAGAAACAGTCGTTTTGCTATTAGAAGAGGGAGATAGTTGGGCCAGAGATGAGTTCATCTTTCAATGCTACTGTGCACTTCAGCTCAGAGCACTGATGGGTGTGTTCTGTGTCCTCCCAGAGCGAGCCTAGTTGTCATCAGACACCAGAGGCCCAGCACACAGTGACTGCCACGGCACACACCAGTCTAGCCAGTGAGTGAGTCACACGGACTCAGGGACTGCAGAAGGTCGAACCCTGTTGATGGTCAAGGACATTTCATTCCATCCCCAGTGTCATCAACTCTCTGGCACTCTCCTCAAGATAAGAGGTCTCTCATTTCCCATCGTCTTTGGTAGGCATCTGACCTCTTGAGAACTAGATGTAAACCTTCCCGGTGTTGACAACAGTAAAATCTCATAAAACCTAAGTATCAGGGTTATCTCTAAGACTAAGTTTTTAAGATCACAATGAAGACCAACTTTCATCTGAGTCTATACTTCTCATTGTTTAACTTAAAAAAACGTGCAAGTTACCTTTCAATGAAAGTTTATTTATTTCTACCTAAAAATACATCAGAGAAATAGATATATAGATCCAGAGAGGCTTGATGGTTTTAACAGCTTAAAGAATTACTTTAGGAGAGTTTTATTTAAAAATAATATTTAGAAGAATTAACAATGGAATGTTCTTATGCTCATAAACCAGCTAGGATTGAACTGAGGTTCACCCACCTTATCCAGAGCTGCCTGAACCACCGCCTCACTCTCCGTGTCCAGCGCTGAGGTGGCCTCGTCCAGCAGGAGGATCTTGGGGTTGCGAACCAGGGCCCGGGCGATGGCGATTCTCTGCTTCTGTCCACCGCTCAGCTGGGCTCCTCTCTCTCCAACAAGGGTGTCAAATTTCTACAACACCGAAAACACAGGAGGATTAAACTACAGAATAAGCTATCTCAGCTCAGATTTTTAAGATGGGAAGTAATCCTATAAACAACCCAAACCTCACAGGCAGAATGGTCCAGTTGTGTGTGTATGTGTATCTGTGTGTGTGTGAAGTTGCTTCAGTTGTGTCAAACTCTGTGACTCTATGGACTGAAGCCCACCAGGCTCCTCTGTCCATGGAACTCACCAGGCAAGAATACTGGAGTGGGTTGCCATGCCCTCCTCCAGGGATCTTCCCAACCCAGGGATCGTCTCTTATGTCTCCTGCAATAGCAGGTGAGTTCTTTACCATTGGCACCACCTGGGAGGCCTCAAACTTAACAATAACCAACCCTAATTAAAAAAAAAATGTCAGGTCTTCCCTCATGGTCCAGTGGTTAAGAATCTTCCTTGCACTGCAGGGGACGCCTGTTTGAACCCTGGTCCAGAAAGATCCCACGTGCCAAGAAGCAACTAATACCATGTGCCACAACTACTGAGCCTGTGCTCCAGAGCCCCAGAGCCACAACTACTGGCACTTGGGTGCCTAGAGCCCGTGCTCTGCAACCAGAGAAGCCACCACAATGAGAAGCCCTCACCTGTAACTAGAGAGTATTCCCTGCTCCCCACAGCGCAACTAGAGAAACTCGGCTGACAGCAATGAAGACCCAGAGTAGTCAAAAAATAAGTAAATATTTTTAAAAGTATGTCTACTCCTAGTTGATGCTACTAGAATCT
Source organism: Antilocapra americana (assembly GCA_007570785.1). Classification (NCBI taxonomy): domain Eukaryota; kingdom Metazoa; phylum Chordata; class Mammalia; order Artiodactyla; family Antilocapridae; genus Antilocapra; species Antilocapra americana. The sequence continues at coordinate 55,274 of ML660659.1, read as the reverse complement.
GGAGTCATCTCGATTGGCCACCTTGGGAAGTTCCTCCAGTTTATATTCCTTCCCTGACTTCCTATGCATCAGGCCAGCATGCCATGATCCTCCAGCACAGCAACGATGGAGGAGGACTTACATTAGGCAGTTTCATGATAAAGTCATAGGCGTTGGCTTCCTTCACAGCTTTCTGAATCTCATCCATGGTGACATCTTCACGGCCATAGCGAATGTTCTCAGCTATCGTGGTGGCAAACAGCACAGGCTCCTGACTCACCACCCCGATAATCTCCCGCAGATACCTTACGTTGATGGTCCTGATATCCTGTCCGTCGATACTGACCTAAAATAAAAAGGAGCTGTGATATGCACATAGCGCAGATTTGTGGTGTGCAATCTGCTCAGGTAAGTCAGTGCTGCAGCATCTGGTTGAACAAGAGTCATCTCACCATGCCCTCCGTGGGGTCGTACAGCCTCTGCATCAGCTGGACGGTGGTGCTCTTCCCACAGCCGCTGTTCCCAACCAGGGCCACCGTCTGCCCACTCCCTACCTTCAAGTTGAGGCCCTTCAAGATCTATGAGAATGAATGAGAAATAAACTTAAACCACAGATTTCAGGACTATGCACATTGTTGAATTGTTGAATAATCATTTAATTGTACCTTAACTTCTTTTCGAGCTGGGTAATGGAAGTGAACATTTCTGAATTCCAGATTTCCTTTAATATTGTCGGGTTTGTGCCCAGTGTTTGAATAGCTGTTGATGCCTGGTTTCTAAACAGAATAAAATTTCAGAAGGTTATAGCAACTACTAGAGAAGGCAATGGTGACCCACTCCAGTCCTCTTGCCTGGAAAATCCCATGGACGGAGGAGCCTGGTGGGCTGCAGTCCATGGGGGTCACAAAGAGTCGGACACGACTGAGTGACTTCACTTTCACTTTTCACTCTCATGCACTGGAGAAGGAAATGGCAACCCACTCCAGTGTTCTTGCCTGGAGAATCCCAGGGACGGGGGAGCCTGGTGGGCTGCCGTCTCTGGGGTTGCACAGAGTCGGACACGACTGAAAGGACTTAGCAGCAGCAGCAACAGCAGCAGCATAGCAACTACTAGGTTACAATAAATACTTTCAATTACACTTGTGGAGAGCTGAATAAAAGTGATAAATAGACTGTTTTAGACAGATAGACAAATGGCCAGACCAGACTTACGTTATCAATGATCTTGAAAATTTCATAAGCTGCTCCTCTTGCGTTTGCAAATGCTTCAATGTTTGGATATGCCTGTCCAATACTAAAAGTTCCAGTTAATACAGCAACGACCACCTAAGGAATGTGAAGTAAAAGCATCGAGTTACTTGGTATTTAGTATGCTTTTTTCATACTTTCAGCATTGCTAGTTCAAGTTTTACATGGCAAGACAACATACGAATATTGACTATTAAAATTATTTTTAAAATTGAAGTACTTCTCAGTTGAGAATGCTGAATTAGTCTTATTGGATCCATGAAATAATAAATTCTATATGACTGGAATATTTTCATGTGTTTTCAAAGGCCATGAATTTTGGTTTAGAGCATCAGCAGGGTATAGTGGAGATAAACCCTTTTATGAGAATCAGAAACCTGAGGTCTGAACCCTGGATTAAGCACTAAATAGCTGTATGTTTTCAGGTGATTCTCTGACAGTCTGGACTTCAATTTATTTATTTGCAAAAAGAGATTAAGATTCTGTTTTCCTCACCAAGCAATCTTAGTGTTGTTGTTTTATCAAGTGGAACAGTGCATAGGGAAATATTTTGTAAATGATAAAGCACACATTCTCCATCAGATGGAATCTTTTTTTCCCCCTCCAACAATCTCTACTCTTTTTAAGGTCTGATGAACAGATTTTTTTTTCATTTTGCCCAAATTAGTTTCTTACCGTACATTTGACACTGTTTCTCTACAGGTGCTACGGAGGACTAAAGTCACTGTTCATTTCTTTGTAAATCACACAGTAGTTATATTATCCAACAACTTACAGAGAAGAAATTTTGCCAAGTGTTTCTTTCTTTTTTTTTTTTTTATATATTACTTATGCTCTGACTTTATTTCAGAAAATAGTCAAGTGCACTTTCACAGACGCACATAACACTATGAGAAAAAGAGAGGTGATAGGAGGTAAGGACAGCAGACATATTCTTCTTGTTTAGGTGAAACTTACAGTACAACAATGTTGGGGGGTTTTGTACTGTTGTTGTTTTAGTCACTAAGTCGTGTCTGATTCTTTTGGGACCCATGGACTGTAGCCTGCCAGGCTCCTCCGTTCATGTGACTTCCCAGGCAAGAATACTGGAATGGTTTGCCATTTCCTTCTCCAGGAGACTCTTCCTGACCCAGGGACCAAACCCACATCTCCTGCATGGGCACTGAGCCACCAGGGTAGCCCTCTGTTGTACTGTAAGTTTCATCCAAACAAAACAAATGTGGCTGCTATCTTTGGTTGTTGTTTTTAAATGTTCTCTATGTCATTGTAAAGCTCCGTGGCCTTTTGTGTCATGCCCATTTGCCATATTTTATAGCACTAAGCACTTCGCATGTGTGTTTTCAGTGACTATTAGAGAATGTTCAGTGTTGTTAGTCACTCAGTCGGGTCTGACTCTTTGCGACCCCATGGACTGTAGCCCGCCAGGCTCCTCTGTCCATGGGATTCTCCAGGCAAGAATACTGGAGTGGGTTGCCATGCCAAGTGTTTCTATATTCACTTTCTCGACTAGTCCTTACAACAACACTAAAAGTTATGGCATCTTACTCCTGTCATTTCCATTTTGCAGAAGACGTAACAGAGTCTTCACAAGTCTAGGTGGCTGGACCAAATCATACAGTCAGTAAGTGGCACAGCCAGAATTTGAATCAAATCGGCCTGATATCAAATCCCAGGCTCTCACTCACTCTTCTTGGTCATTATTTAATAATCTTCAAAAATATAGTCTCTAACAGTCAAACCAACACCATTAAATTTCATTAGCATTTTAAAGGTAATTAATCTCTTACTATAACATCACTTACTGTGAGCATTTGTCCAATGGAATATTCCCTTGAGAGGACCAAGGAGGTCCCGTACCAGAACGCCAGGGCATAGGATGCGTAGATCAACAGAAAAGCAGCACCTATAGAGATGTTGGCCATGATAGCTTTCTTTATTCCAATTCTCTCGGCTTCTTCCAAATTTTTGTTGTACCTGGGAGAAGTAACAAAGTATCACACATGCTAGTAATATCTTACAAAATGGGTCGATACAGCATGATGGCTGCTGAGTACTCAAGACACACCAAGGCCTCGGATGGGTGCTTCACATGTATTTTCTCCCTGTGTCCACAGGTTGACCCCACGATGTTAGTTCTATTTTAATCTCTTCTTGTAGAAAAGGAAACTGAGGCCTTATGGAAATTAAGTAATTTGTGGAGATATGTTCTAAAAGCACCTTCTCTGGCCTTAGCGATAGTGAAATAAAAGAAGTTATACTTCGCAAACGTACAGCACTTACACTGTTTCATATACAAGACAAAACACAAGCTATGAAAACACTTGTTTATTCCCTTTAGAATCTGCATGAATTTTCAGTGTATTAATAAAATGAAGATAAAATGCTAGAAAGTACTCAATACAGACGTTTGTGGAGATATGGACCTAGAGACTGTCATACAGAGCAAAATAAGTCTGAAGAAAACATGTATCATATATTAACACAAATATAGAATCTAGAAAAATAGTATAGATGATCTTATTTGCAAAACAGAAATAAAGACACAGATGTAAAGAACATATAGACACCAAGGTGGGGAAGAGATGGGGTGGGATGAATTCAGAGGTTTGGATTGACACATATACAACTACTGATACTATGCATAAAACAGAGAACTAATGAGCACACGGAACTCTACTCAGTGCTCTGTGGTGGCCTAAATGGGAAAGAAATTCAAAAAAGAGGGGATATGGGGTATGTGTGTGTGTGTGTGTGTGTGTGTGTGTGTATCTGATTCTCTTTGCTGTACGATAGAAACTAGCACAACATTATAAAGCAACTATACTCCAATAAAAATTAATTAAAAAAAAGAAAGTACTCAAAACAAGTAAGTCCTTGAAACCCCTGCACATCAAGGATGAAGGCAGTTTTCTCCCTACCTTGCCTCCCTCTGGGCCTGCTGGAAGGACCAAATGAGAAAAACACATGCGTAGGAGCAATCTGAGTGCTCTGAATTGCCATCTAAAACTTTTTACATGTAAATAAACTGTGTCCTGTGCTATGTCGTGTCCAACTCTTTGCAACCCTAAGGATTGTAGCCCGCCAAGCTCCTCTGTCCATGGGATTTCCCAGGCAAGAATACTGGAGTGGGTTGCCGTGCCCTCCTCCAGGGGATCTTCCTGACCCAGGGATTGAACTCAGGTCCCCTGTATTGCAGGCAGATTCTTTACCATATGAGCCATCAGAGAAGCACCCATGAGTAATTCTTACAGCAAATACAGGGGATTACACAAAAGAGGGAAAAACCAAGGAAACAAACAAAAACCAGAGCAATGTTGGAGATCATTGATGGACATTTCCCTCTCATTCTAATCACTTAACATAATTTGAGCACTTTTTAAACCCTGGGAAAGTGGTTAATTTCTGATATTCAAGTTAAGGAGATAGGTACATAGCAGACTGTTCCACTTAAGAAGAGAGATATGGAGATAAGTAAACGAGGATCAGATTTTAAAAAATAGAAGGATCTTTGCAGATACAGAACCATGGTAAAACTATCAGAGAGAGTACAGATTGTAATTGAGCCTTAAACCTGTCCTTATTCTCTTAATACAACTCCCTACAGGACATCAGAACATACCAAAAACACATGATGGTATAAACATTATACAGTATTATATTAATTATTATGGAGGATTTGTTCCACTTTTAAGAATGTAGAAGCAGAGCTCAAGCCTTGCTCAGATATGAGCACACATTCTTTCATGCCTTCATGACATTTAAAACTGCTTCACCAATAACCAGTTACCAAAGCATGGGATGGCCCAATGAAATTTACATGATTACTTCCTAAAGAATAAATTTAAACAGAACTTTATAGTGATAAAATGGTAAGACATTATTGAAGTTTTTCCCTCCAAAAAATGTAAATCTCTAACTAGCCAGTTATAACCCTTGACCAGAAAATTATTTTTGAGAAATGTGCTTCAATGGTTGAATATACACGTCTCCCACTTTATGAGCTGATGTGATATGAAAGTACCACTGGGCATAAATTATACATGATTACATTTAAGGAACTTTAATGCTTATGACTCACACTTTGTTATTGCCTTTGTTTCAATTCTTGCTTACCGAGTGAGCCTAACGTAGAAATCACTGTGATGTGCTGTGTCCCAAGCAGCCAGAGGAAACTTGCACAGGAAGAAGCAACAAAGAAGAAAATCACTTAGATGCCAGAAAAGATAAATGAAAAAAGGAAGAGGGTAAGGAAGAAGGAGAAGCAAACACTACTCCTTTTGCATAGGCTTTTTGATTAGCTTGTCAGCAAAAATGTCACATGTACAGAATCAGATATTAAAATCATCAATTCATTAAAAACTCTAGTATCAAAATGATAAAGTAGGATTTCCTGAAAGGGGTCAAAGTTACATAACAAAACACTGACAATTAGAAAAAATTATTCTTCCTAAGTAATATGATCATATTTATCAATGATGCAAATAGCCACCTATGAGAGCAAGGAGCTGTGTCCAACTCCTTACAACCCCATGGACTGTAGCCCACCAGGCTCCTCTGTCCATGGGATTCTCCAGGAAAGAATACTGGTGTGGATAGCTACTCCCTTCTCCAGGGGATCTTCCCAACCCAGGGATCAAACCCAGGTCTCCTGTGTTCCAAACAAATTCTTTACCATCTGAGCCACCAGGGAAGCCCCATTGTATACTACTGAATTAAATTCAATTTAAATTCTGAGAGAATTTGAGAGATCCTACTATACCTGCTAATTTGAAGAGAAAATCAGAGTAAGACCTTAATTCCTATCTACATGGAAGCAGCAAAAGGAAGGGTAAGAACTAGAAGGAAAACTGAGGAATTATATTTGGTCTAAGAATAGCTTTAATAATTCTATTATTGCTATTGTTTAGTCACTAAGTTGTGTTTGACTCTTCTGACACCCCATGGACTATAGTCCACCAGGCTTCTCTGTCCATTGGATTCTCCAGGCAAGAATATTGGAATGGCCTGCCACTTCTGTCTCCTGGGGATATTCCTGACCCATGGATGGAACATGTGTCTCTCACATTTCCTGAAATGGCAGGTGGATTCTTTACCACTGACTCACCTGGGAAGCCCCTTAATAATTCTACTTCCAAATTAAATCCCAAATCCAGGGACTTATCATCCTTCTCCTGGACTACTTCAACAGTCTTCTGAGCAGTTCAAATTTTTGACGGCTCTCATCACTGGACCAGTTACAGACAGAGAAACGATTTTAAAACATAAAGTAGACAGTCATTCCCTTGTTTAAATCCCTCAACTGCTTCCCTGGGCCCTTGGAGTTAAATCCTGACTCCTTACCAGGACATGCAAGTCCCCTTGTTCCAGCCCCCACCCACCCTCAACAGCCCCTCTTACCTCAATCTCCTCTCACTCAACCGAGCTCCAGTCACACAAGCCTTAGGATATTTTCTAGAATATACCAAAGTCTCTGCCATCTCAGGAAACCTGGAAGACTTGTGTCTCTACCCTACTACAGCAGGCTTTTTCTCTTCCCTCAAGTACCGGCCTCCAGGAAACCTCAAAAATCCAACACGCATGCCTTCCTTGACCACCATGATTAAAGTAAACTTGTTTTGCTCACTCCCATCAGCACATTCTTCGATTCTTTCAAAACACGTTTAAACAATTCATGATTTAATGCATGTCTCTGATGATTTTTTTCTTCCTTCCTGCTCTCCTCCCTCTCTTCCTTCTCTTTTTTTCCACCTTATTTTTTTGACCAGGGGTCATATGAGGGTAAAAAAGGTAAAGATAAAGTAGCATATCAAGATGTCGAAAGACATTTGGACTTCCTATAAGTCATAGCCTGAGGAAATGCGCTAATTCTTTTACAAGGTTCGAATCAACACGGAAAATAAGTGTGGTGTTCTAAATACAAACTGATGAAGCATTAGGAATTATCTGAAAACTTAAACATAGGAATATGATTATGGCCTGAAACTTCCTTTTTTTAGGTTTTTAATTGTTTAAAAAACTTTTACATTTACTTTTTGAATAATCATTATAAGAAATAGTTAATAGAAACAGCTTTTCAAGGTAATTCTGATATGAATACCAAACCACGTCACCTAACGCATAAGTAAAATTAAAACTGAATAAAATTCAGAAAAGTTCAGTTCAGTCACTCAGTCACGTCTGACTCTTTGCGACCCCATGAACCACAGCATGCCAGGCCTCCCTGTCCATCACCAACTCTTGTAGTCTACCCAAACCCATGGCCATCCAGTCGGTGATGCCATCTAGCCATCTCATCCTCTGTCTTCCCCTTCTCCTCCTGCCCCCAATCCTTCCCAGCATCAGGGTCTTTTCCAATGAGTCAGCTCTTCGCATGAGGTAGCCAAAGTATTGGAGTTTCAGCTTCAACATCAGTCCTTCCAAAGAATACCCAGGACTGATCTCCTTTAGGATGGACTGGTTGGATCTCCTTGCAGTCCAAGGGACTCTCAAGCGTCTTCTCCAACACCACAGTTCAAAAGCATCAATTCTTCGGCGCTCAGCCTTTTTCACTGTCCAACTCTCACAGCCATACATGACCACTGGAAAAACCATAGCCTTGACTAGACAAACCTTTGTTGGCAAAGTAATGTCTCATTTCTGTTATATTCTGGAGGGTTTAACATAATTATATCCATATTTTGAGAAAACATTTCTAAATTTTCATTCTGTTTAACAGACAATTGATTTTTTTTTCCACTACCGACAATTGATTTTTAAGCTTTTTGATGTTAAAAAAATTATACAGTGAGGTCTACTTTGGTTTTGAAAGTTTATTATAATTTTTGAAGACCCGGTTACTTATTTGTATCAACTTAAGTTAAAAAAAAAACACTGCTTAATTGAAGCAGCTTAATACCATAATTAAAACTCTATAAGAATGCCAGCATTTAATATATGAATAATGCTAGAATGTATAAAGAAATCAGCCTGAGCACTGATTAACAAAGATATTTTTCTTTCTAGTTTTTATTCATAGATTGGAGAAGGAAATGGCAACCCACTCCAGTATTCCTGCCTGGAAAATTCCATGGACAGAGGAGCCTGGCAGGCTATAGTCCATGGGATAGCAAAGAGCTGGACCCAACTGGGCGACTTTCAATCACTTCCAATACACAAGTGAAAACCCAGAGCTTAGCACAGTGCTTGGCATGTGGTAGATGCTGGATAAATTTGCCAAATGAACTGAATGGTCAAAAAATGGCCAAGCTGGAGAGAACCTTAGGCCATCAGGTTGTAGTCCTGAGTCTATTCCTGATATTTAGGAAAAACTAATTTCCAATTTTCTAGGGGACCTTTCAAAGACAGAGTCCAGTAAATAACATCTTCTGAAGAAATAATTTTACACATAAAATGAATCTTTGAATATAACTGAGTAAGCCCATTTGCTTGTTAAAAAGTTGATCACTATCTTCTCTAAAAAAATAAAACAAAAAAATTTGTATCTAATTACTTAGATCACTCCATTAAAAATACTTTCAATTCCTTTAAACTTTCAGTGAACTAAAATAAGATTTATCTAAGTTTTGAATATTGGACTTGACACTTTTCACTCCTTACACCCAGGTTATACATCATTATAGCTTTTCATTGCTGATAATATCTTCTAAAATTATCATGTTCTTCAAATTTTGGATGCCATTAATCTAAGAAGTCTTATAATCATGTTATTTTATGCAACATTAATAAAGGAGTTTAAGAGAACACTCCATATACAGCAGGACCCAAAAGGCTACAGCCTCAATATAATGAGCATGGGCACCATGGAAAGTGACAGCAGGAGAACCTGCTTGTTGCAACCTTGACAACAGATGAAGGGTGGGGGGGTGAAGAAAACATGTCCCCTGGGAACTGGAACCATAAAAGGCAATGCTTATATGAGTCTGAAAACTATGAATTCACCAGTGTGGTTCAAAAACTCCTAGACAAAGAATATAATGTACATGGGCTCGGGTTAATGGTGCCCCCAGTGAGTGGCAGAAGCAAACACAAATCCTTCCTGCAAGAACTCAGCTTCTCAATCGAGATTCACAGCAATTTTAAGATGGCTCTGATTGTAGGATTTGTCTCAATTTCAGAGATGATTAATTGCAAGAGAAAAATACACATCCTAGAATTGAAAGAACACTGTATGTTCTCTAACTGCTCACTGCTGTTCACAGGAATGCCATTTTTACCCCTGAACTGTCATTAGGTACCCAGAGCCCTTCCCGTACATTGTTGGTCTGCAGATCTTATTACACTGTCACTGGAATGCCATGTACACAATCATATACTCTATACAGAATGACAGTTTTGCTTTTTGTTTACTAAACTAATATTTTTAGTATTCTTACTCTTATTTTTTCCTTAATTTTATTATTTTTACCAGTACAACTCTAAGTAGAAATGATGCTAGCGGATATATTTGTTTCATTATTTTAAAGGAATGCTATTAACATTTTGCTATTTAATAAAATTCCCTGTGGGTATCTGGTACATACTCTTTATTAAATTAAGCAAGTTTTTGTAATGCATCATCTGTAATTAATACTTTTACCTCATCCATCAGAACCAAATATCTTTCTTCCAGTCTACTAGTGTGGTTAATTATATGTATGAATTTCCTAAATTAAGTCATCTTTGCACTTATGGGGTCAAGCCATCAGGTTCAGAAATTTTTTAAATCTGATGATAGTTTTCACATTGATTCATTTAGCAAATAATTTACCTAGACTTTCTGCATCTATGTTTTAGATAAAACTGTCTTATAATTTTCCTTTCTCATATACCTACTATCTTGTTATGATGTCAAGGTTATACTAGCCTCATAAAATGAATTCACAACTTTATATTTATATGTTTTTTCATTCTCTCAAAAAATCTCTGTAAAATGGGAGTATCTCCTTCTTAAAGTTTTAGTAAAATCTGTCTGGAAAATTATCTGGATCTGGTGGTTTTTGAATGTTTATGTGTGTATGTATATGAAAGGCAAAAGATGGAGATTTTAAACTGGATTCAATTCCTTTAATGATTATGGTTCTACTCAAGTTTTCATCTTAAGTGAGAATTTTAACCTATATTTTTCTGGGACATCATCTATCTCATCAGGGATTTTTAATTACTGGTATAAAACTGTAACTCTTAAAATAAAATTTTAAAACTCTGTAGCAACTTTTTTCTGTGTTCACTTTCATTTTGTTCCTGATTAAACCTGCAAATTACTACTTGATTATTTATCAATATTTTCATAAAAATTAGTTTATGATTTTTTTTGTCAACCCTTTGCTTCTTTATCTTTGTTTTCTAGTAAAGTGTTTTTGCTCTTAATCCTTTATCCTTCTTATACTTCTTTTTCTGTGTTATTCTTTTTCTAACTTCTTAATTTAGCTGCTTAGTTCATGAATTTTCAGCAATTTTTAAATTTCTTCTACCAAACACCCTAGTGCTACCACTGGACTCGGATTCATTTTTAATGTGAAACCCTCAGCTTTAGGAAGAGAGAGCTCCCTGGTCCTCAGAATATTATAAATTGAGACTCTAGCAGCAGCTGAAGGTGAGGCTTGCAATTTTGATTTCTATGGAGAGACACTTTTCCTTGGAGGAATAACTAGGCAGAATCAGCTAAGATTTGTTGCCCCATGTTAGTAAACAAATTCTTTTTCTGGTATACCTCTCCACTGATAAAAACTGGAAATAAACGCCAAATTCAAAATTTCATTCTGGGTCTACTCAGATATTGATTCAGAAAGTTCTCTGCAGAATAAACTCTTGAAACAGTACCCCCCATGACTCTGATGGAGTATTTAACTTCCCCAAACAATATTTACCCCAACTGGTACATTAGATATGCTGTTGACCTGTGGTTGTATCTGTCCCCTCCCCCTGCAAGAATTTAAGCTCCAAGAGAAGAGGGGCTTCATTTGACTGGTTATTTGCAAGGCAATGAAGCAACACTTCCCATTTTTTAGTCAGACTCATGTTAAGGCAAAAGTAAAAACCTTTGAATTAGCAGATATAAGAATAATTACAATAATCAGAATCACAACTTTTCCAGAATATTAACTATGCTGTAATATAGCCAAGAAGCTATTTAAGGAAACATATACATCAGAGAATACCCTTATAATCATCACCATCAACCTGAAGGGCATTTAAGATGACAGAATTTAACATCTCTAACAACTTAAAAAAGGAGACTCAAACCTTTCAAGTTCTTTCTTCTGTCCTCCAAATGCAATCACAGTTCTAATAGCCGCTAAGACCTCTTCAGCTACTGCTCCAGCTTTTGCATATGCCAAAAGTTCTTTATCAGTAAATGAAGACAGTATCTGTTTAAAAATGCAATTGCAGATAATTTAAACCTTTTAACAAGTTAATTTTACCTTTTGTACATAAATGCTGCTGGTACACAGAATACTGTACTGTTATAAATCTTTTACTTGTCTTTGGTTATGAAGTCCTACTTTTTAGTATACATACTGTAGCCATTTCTTTTTAGACTGAGATGGTATATAATAAAGTAAAATTTCAACTTTCTCACTATACCCCATGGATCCTCATACAAATAAATAAATCTGGGACTTTGGGGGAGATTTTACATCTTAAAAAGAAGTGTATACTCTAAACATCAATAAACACAGAAAATGGGGCAGCATATCAAAAAGTAGGTGTACTCAACACAGCAACTGCTAATTATACCCTGGTTCTGAAATACCAAGGTAGGAGGTCAGGAGAACAAAGGGGACCAAGCACTGGGTAGTGACAGGGCCTCAAGAAGGTTTCAAATGGCAGGGAAGCAGAGTTCCTTTTACTAGGGTTTCTGAGCAATACATCAGGCCACCATGGAGGTCTCTTTTATGGATGCTCTTTGATTTCTCTGTTTGGTCCCTGAGCATCTGTTCTGTGGAAGGAACAATACTGAGTCCTTTATACACACAGGATCTCCTTCACCGAGTCTTCTCAATTGTACCAAGAAGTAGGCATTATTTTCCCCCCTCGATACATGAGGAAATGGAATGAGAAAGAGGTCAAGTCATTTGCTAATAAGTGAAATATCCAGGATTTAAGGCCTTACAGCATGAATCAACGGCCACTGGAGTGAATCTCTCTCTAAAACCAGCCACTGCCATGTATGGAAACCCAGAGGGCCCTGTGATTAAAACTGAATCAACTGGCATGGGCAAAGGACTACTATTTTTACCTGAAATGCTTGACTAGTCAACCATTTAAATACTGTACATAAGAACTCAAATAAAATTCTGAGTAAATATATTATACTCTTTCAATAAATAATTAATAGCATATGTGGACTCATTTGCATACGTAATAACAGTGTATTCCTTAGTGTCATAAAAAGTTCAAAGTTGTTTTGATTTTAAGAGTGGATTTCTTCCTCTGTTGTGTGTTAAAGTTAATGGAGCTATGACAGATGTAGGAATGGGTGGGTGAAGGCAAATGAACATTTATTAACCAGGTTCTATGTGCAGATGTTGTACCGTATCCACCTTCTTCTTTGGTACCCCAAACAACAACCCAGTGATGCTCTAGACCTTCCTGAACTCTCAAAATGACCTGCCTAGGGCTGCCCCATCACATCTGCCAAAATTGCTCACAGCGCTGGGCCTGAACCAGGGAGATCACTGTCATCCCTAAACAAACAGGTCTGCATAAGGCAAGAGGTGCATACAATACAGTTTAGCTCTGTTTCTCTGCTCTTGTTAAAAACCTCAACCATCAACCACACCAGAAGCAGCTGACAACAGGAAGATTAGCAGACCTATTTTTGAATGAGGAGTTTCAAAACATGCTATTCTAATTTATAGCTGAAATACCAAGTACCATTCCAACTGATTCAATAAATCTGGCTTCTCTATGACCTTCCATAATGATAAGCATATCCTTAGGCAAGACTACCGCAGAGTGTTCATGAAGTGTTTAGTTTTTTAACAGATCGTGTCTGTTGAAAGAAAAAACACACTTTCAAATACTCTCAGGGATGTGAAAAGTCAACTTTACTGTTCCTCTAATATAAAATAACAGAATGGTGATACCTCCATTATTACAGTCACCCGCCTAAACGATATCAAATTTCACTAACTCCTCCCTCCTTCCAAAGACTGCTAATTATTTTTTTAACAAAGCCTACTGTCCTAGTCCCAGACACATGAACTTGTCATGCCTCTAAGTTAAAAGCTAACACAGGCCGCTTTACATTGTCCAAACTGATACATTCAGAAGCAATAGTTTTGACCATGACACATGTTTTGGCCTTCATCTTTGTCCCCTTTTTCCAGTTCTCATTGTAGGTTTTTATTTCATTTTGCTTGGGATAATTTATACCTGCTTTATTTTTTTAAACTTGTTATTCTGAGATAACTGTAGACACAAAGGCAGTTCTAAGGAAGACAGTCAGATCCCATAAACCCTTTATCTGGTGTTCCCCAAACAACAACATCTCTGCAGGACAAGATCTCAGCCAAAAATTTAACACTTAACATTAATTCAACATTATTAGGATTTACCAGTTTCACATGCACTGGTGTGTGTGTGTTCAGTTCCAAGCAATGCTATCATCTGTTAGATTCACGTGATGACAGTCCCAATACAGAACAACTCCATCACAAGGATCCCTCAGTCCTACTTTTTGTAGCCACGGCCACCTCCTTTCCTACTCCTTGTTTCTCCTCCCCTTCACTCCATCCCTAACACCTGAAAACCACTCAACTGTTCTGCCTGTTATTTTGTCATTTCAAAAATATTATACAAATGGAGCATAATGTCTGTGATCTTTGGGGACTGGCCTTTTTTACCAAGTACAAATCTCTAGAGACTCATCCAGGTTGTGTGTGCATCAGCACTACTTTCCTTTTTAATCACTGGATGTGCCACAGTTGCTTAACCAGTAACCTGTTCAAGAGTATCTGGGGTTGTTTCAGTTTGGGGCTATTACTGATACAGCTGCTATGAATACCTGAATACAGACTGAGTGAATACATGAACATAATTTCTCTTAGATAAATGTCCAATACAACTGCTGGATTGTATGGTAATTTCATGTTTAGTTTTATAAGAAATCACAAAGCTATTTTTTCAGGGTGAATACCATTTTACATTCCCACCAATAATACATGAGTGACCCTGTTTCTCTGCATCTCAGCAGCATTTGGGGTTTCACTTTTATTTTAGGCATTTTGGTAGGTGTATAATGGTATCTCATTGCAATTTAATTTGCTTTTCAGTGATGACTAATCCTGTTAAACAATCTTTCATGTGCTGACCTACCACCTGTATAACCTCTCTGATGATGTTTGTTTATCTCTTCTGCCCATTCTCTCCGTGGTTCATTCAGCTTTTTTTTCCTTAATATATGTATTTTTATTGAAGTATAGTTGACTTACAGTGTCTCAGGTGCACAGCAAGGTGACTCAGTTATACATAAACACACATTATTTTTCAGATGATTTTTCATCACAGGTTATTACAAGATATTTACTATAGTTCCCTGTGCTATACAGTAAACCTCTGTTGCTTGTGGCATATCTATTTTTTAATTAGAAATCTAATATTCTAATTATACTCAGTCAAACAAGTGGAATCAAAATGTCATAAATTTTTTTCAGTTAGGCAAAAGTTTATAAGTTTTCTAAAAAATATTTATTATACATACTATTTACATATATGTAGGCAAAAGCTTTTTTACTATGCTCGATAAAGGCTTGAGAAAGAACATAAAAAAAAAGATGGAGAAATTGGAAAACATGAACTAAATGAAATGCCAGGACTGAATAAGAAATAGAAAAATGAAACAAACTAAATAAAATTAAAGATCATTATATAGTCCAATTGTTTGAAATGTGGTTGCTTATTAGAAACATATCTGGAACTCTGGAGAAAAAAAGCAATACCTGGGCATTTGTATTTTTCAAAAAATTCCAAGATAATTCTAATATGTATCTGGATTTTAAAAAGTGATTACAAGTTTTTCTATTAATTAGTAGTTTCGGTGATTTTCTTTTAACTATCAAATTTTGAGAGTTCCTTATATATTAGATAAAGACTAATCCTTTATCAGATATGTGACTTGCATGTTACTTTTTTCCCAGCTTGTAGCTTGTGTTTTCATCTCCTTTACATGGTTTTCACAGAGCAAGAGTTCCTGCTTTGGGGGGAAAGCAGATAAAGTCTTCCTTATTCTAAGGGAGATTGTATAAAATTGGTGTCATTTCCTCTTTAAATGTCCAGTAAATTTTTCCAGTAAGAGTTGTCTGTGCCTGGGGAATTCTTTTTCAGGAGCTCAGAACTTACAAAATAGATTTCTTTAATCACTATTTCATCTTAGTTGTTCTGGATATCACAATATTCATAGGTGACATAAAAATCTACTGGTATCAACATTTTACCATTTATAATTTTGGGTTCAATCACCAAATATGATTTAGAAATCTCCTGGGAAAAGAAAGGCCCAAATTCCTGCTCTTTCTGTTGTTCCTTTCCCCTTCCTGATGCTCCAATAAGTCTTGTATCACTTTCCTTCTGTTTGAAGAACTTCATTTAGTCTTTAATAGGAGGTATGCTAACAGAGAGTTCCTCTATAGTCTTCCATGATCTGGGAACGTTTTTATCTCCCCCGTCATTCCTAAAAAATACTTTAACCAAGTATCCACAGTTGACAGGTCTTTTCTTTAAGCACTTGAAAAATAATTTGCCACTTCCTTCTGGTCTTTATGGTTTCAGATAAGAAATATACTGGCATTCACACTGGTGTTCCCTGTAGGTAATGTGCTGTTCAGCTTTAGCCAATTTCAACATTTTTCTTTGTCTTTAGTTTTCAGTGATTTAATATGATGTGCTTTAGCATGGATTTCTTTGGGTTTATCCTGTTTGAGGTTAGCTTAGCTTCTCGGACCTGAAGGTTTGTCTTTCACAAACCTTGGACATTCTCAGCAATTATTTCTTCCAATATTTCTTCAGCCTTACTTCTCTCCTTTTTCCTGGGACTCTGATGGTCACAAATGTTCTATATCCTATTATTGTCCCACAGGTCCTTGAGGCACTTTTCATTTTCTGTTTCATGGTGGGTGACTTGTATTGCTCTATTTCCAGGCCCACTGACTCCATCCTGTCATCTCCACTCAACAAGATCAAGCCCCTCCATCATGACTTTTGCTCTACTGCTGGACCTTTCAGTTTTCTAATTTCATTCTGTCCTTTTTTCTTACTTTCTTTCTCACTGCTGGTATTTTCTATTTCCTTTTGTCTTAGGATCATTTGTAATTGATTAGTGAAGCATTTTTCCGATGACTATTCCAAAATCCATGCCAAACAATACTGACATATGGATTATATCAGCACTTGTCAGTTAAGGGATTTTTTCTCATTCAAGTTGTCATTTTCACAGTTCTTGGTATGACAAGTGGTCTTTTTTTAACTATATTCTGGGCGTGGTGTCTATCATGTTAGGAGAGTCTGGGTCTTATTCAAAGTCTTTTATTTTAGCAAGCAGTTACCCTTTTGGGATTTCGAATATGATACCTAACCTACTTCTGTGAGCTGTGGGTCAAGCAGCAGTTGTACATTCAGTGTTTGTGGTATTATTTTTGTCAGGACGGTTTGTCTGCAGTTGCTATCTGAGGCAGTGAAAGTAGTCTTAAGGTTGGACCACATCATGTAGGAGTAGGATATGGCAGTTTCCCCTCCCTTTGTCCCTAGCTGACCCAGTCTCTCTGGGCAGGGTTAGAGAACTGTGTCCAGAGATCAAAGGAGGCTTTCTGGAGTAGGAAGCTTGCTGGGGCCAAGCCTCTTCCTGTTCTGCCTTCTTGCCGGGTGCCTCTGAGTTACAGAAGAGAGGCTCAGAATCACAGCGACAGAGAAGCTTCCTCCACTGGGCATCACTTCTTTTTTAATAAGACTGACAACCAGACAATTATCCTAGATGTCCAGCAGCAGATGAATGGACAAGAAAGCTGTGGTACATATACACAATGGAATATTACTCTGTCATTAAAAAGAATACATTTGAATCAGTTCTAATCAGGTGGATGAAACTGGAGCCTATTATACAGAGTGAATTAAGCCAGAATGAAAAACACCAATACAGTATACCAATGCATATATATGGAATTTAGAAAGATGGTAATGATAACCCTGTATGAGAGACAGCAAGAGACACAGATGTATAGAACAGTCTTGTGGACTCTGTGGGAGAGGGTGAGGGTGAGACGATTTGGGAGAATGGCACTGAAACATGTATATTATCATATGTAAAATGAATCGCCAGTCCAGGTTCAGTGTATGATACAGGGAGCTTGGGGCTGGTGCACGGGGATGACCAAGAGGGATGGGATGGGGAGGGTGGTGGGAGGGGGGATTCAGGATGGGGAACACATGTACACCTGTGGTGGATTCATGTCAATGTATAGTAAAACCAATACAATATTGTAAAGTAATTAGCCTCCAATTAAAATAAATAAATTTATTTTAAAAATTATTAAATAGTATCTGAAATAATGCACAATTATTAAAAGATTAAGTTACTGCTTATCCCCCTAACTTAACTAGAACAAACATCAATACATTTGAGAACAGTTTTTCAGCAAATACTGATATGAAGAATCTGCCACCTGACTTGCCTAACATGCTAGTAAACAGAAAAATCAATTAACACAAAGGCTTTGGCCAAATATTTCAACAGAGATGCAGTTTAGCCACCAAGAACACTATTCAAACATTGTGTTAGTCTGAACAATAAACTAATAAGAGTTCTCAGAACTTCAATTTCTTACTCTGTTAAATGAGATGATGTCTACACTTTACAAGAATATGTATTTCATGTCTTTGAAGAAGATAATATGATGGAATGAGGGGGAAAATATTCTGTAATATTCTACAAACTTCTACTTCATATGTAGAAAATATTATGGCTAAATATTGCAAAAAGTGTAGCTAACATTTACTCATTTGGGGAGAAATTAAGATATGTTGTTATTTTATACTCTGAAATTTCCTGGGATTTTTTAACCTAAAAAAAGTGGAATCTGGGTAACAAGGTCCTATTGTATAACTCAGGAAATGGTATTCAATAACCTGTGATAAATCATAATGGAAAAGAATATGAAAAATATGTATATGTATGTATATCTGAATTACTTTGCTGAGCAACAGAAATTAACAACACTGTAAACTAACTGCATTTCAACAAATTTTTTAAAAAAGAAAAAAATATGTATTTGCCTTTCACAGTAGATACTTTAAAAAATAGCAGTTACCATTTATAACAGCAAAACAATATCCATCCTACAGGGTTAAATTTTTTTAATTTCTTAATACAGCCTGATTTGTTTTGTGTTAGGTGTGGGTTTGCTTGGCCCTCTGTTATTTTACATCCTTTTGCCATGTGAACGTGTAGTGATGTCTCTAATTTCTCTTTTTCTCTAAAAAACAACATACCAGGCCAGTCTCTCCATGGCCACCTATACTTACATGAAAACAATTCACAACGAACACCACACCCAGTCTCAAGAGAAAGGCCTCTGTGAGGAGGTGGGGAGGGCCATTTGCATTGCTTTGCATCCCTGACAGAGAGGGAACCGCAGATGTACATGCATAAGGGGCTAGAAAATACCTTTTTTTAAAAAGCTGTCTTCACACCAATGGACTTAAGTCTGTATAAACACAGAGCCATTTATAATGCTGACAAAACTCTTCTGCCAACAAAATAAATAA
The DNA here is from genome assembly GCA_007570785.1 of Antilocapra americana. Taxonomy (NCBI): domain Eukaryota; kingdom Metazoa; phylum Chordata; class Mammalia; order Artiodactyla; family Antilocapridae; genus Antilocapra; species Antilocapra americana. The sequence continues at coordinate 36,308 of ML660659.1, read as the reverse complement.
TATCTACAAAAACACTGACATCATAATGGTAACTGAATGGGACTTACGTGTCAGTCACTGAACTTGAAGCTCTACTTGTGAACATGGAACTGTCTAACGGGGAACACAGCTCTCCGACAGCCGAGCATGCCTTTCGCATGAAGGCAGAGGAGGAGATGGGAGAGCTCCATCTTTCCCTTCCCCCAGTAACAGCACAGAGTCTGGGTGGGGACAGGACTCAGTGAGCTCACATCTGCCTATTCCCACTGATTGTGAACAGATTTAAGACCAAGATTTAACATCAGTGTCAGGGTCATCATGTGACAAAAACAGCCTTCTACTGGAGGAGTTGTGGGGTGTTCTTTGAGGGTGGAGACAGTTTGATAGCCTGGATTCACAGGCTTCACACCTACCTTTGCCCAGATAGCAGCTGACAGGCCAAGAACAGGACTGATGGCCAGAATCACAAGGGTGAGCTTCCAACTTTGTGTAAATCCTACTATAAAACTGGTGAAGAATGTTGCCATTGCCTGAAAGAACATTCCAATTTTGTCACCAATTCCTTCATTAATTTTGGAGACGTCACTGAAAGAACAGTGTTAAATAAACATTAGGATTATGAACACCAGAACTTTTTTCCTGAGTCTAGTTGAGCGTTTGTTTGTTTGTTTCAGTGTGGGGTAATCAGTTTACATCTAGGATTTTGCTCAGGAAGGTCCCAGGCAAGCATCATGTCACCGCCTAATGCTCACCCCCGCAGGATGTCTTGGGCCTGACATCATTACCAGTCATGCGGGGCCTCCTCAGGCCCTGCCAGGGTTCTGGGAACGAGAAGACGCATGAGATGCCATCATGACTCAGAAGGAGTTTCGTTTCAGAATTACTTCGGAGGGATGGGCATTACCTCCAGAGAATACCTCCTGACAGATCTGATGACCTTATTCTAAAAGAATAAGAAGCACGTGTCAGAGTCCAACACATACCCAGGCACTTACTCTATGAGCCGGGTGTTAAGTTCTCCAACGTCATGCACGTCAAACCAGCCTATCTCCTGTTGCATGATGGCATGAAAAAACTGTTTTCTGATTCTGTGTACTTGTCTTCCAGCAGCCAGACACCAGAACGAGACCTGGATATAAGCAGCAACAAGCACACCAGCACCAATTCCAGAGCAATAGTAGGCGTACCTGGAAAACAACAAGAAGACTGCACACGTGCCACTTTCCCATCAACGACCTGTCCCCAGCACACCACTCGCCCTGCCTTTTCAGTCATCTGGCAATCCTGCCCTCTTTAAAAGCAGAGCTGATGGTCAGCATCCAATTTTGCCACCCTGTTAGAATGTCATGGTGAAGAGTGTACGCTCTGTTTTGGCTCAAATCCGATTTCTTAACTGCTATACAGGCTGACTTCACCTTTCTAAGCCCCAGTTTTCTAACTGCCAAAATGGAGACAAGAACTGTAACACAGTGGGACTTCTCTGGCAGTCTAGCAGTTAAGACTCTGTGCTTTCATTGCCAAGGGCATGGGTTCAATCCCTGATTGGGGAACTAAGATCCCGTATGCCTCATAACATGGACAAGAAAAAGAACTGCAACACAGTAATATATAAAAACACTTACATCTGTGTCTGGCACACAATTAACATCTAGAGAATGCCAGTTAGTGTGAAAGACGTGAATGGTGCCTAAAAGCATCACAGCATTAGGCAAGGTCTACCAGTGTCATCCTGCACACCTGGATTACCCCTGTATCAGCTGATGAACACTTGGGAAGGTTTCTGCACATCGGGGAATGGAAAGAAGTGACAGAACTTGCCAGAAAGTGAAACCAAGAGACGGAAATGGTCACCTGACCTTTGGGGTTATTCATCTGCCAAGAGACAACTGAGAATAAAAAGTGATTTTATACCATCTGCCCAGCTGGCCATCATGAGTTATCCTGACTTAACGAATCAAATAGTAGGCCCTCCAGTTTAAATTCTAATGCTATAAGCAAGGTGAAAAGACAGCCTTCAGAATGGGAGAAAATAATAGCCAATGAAACAACAGACAAACAATTAATCTCAAAAATATACAAACAACTCCTGCAGCTCCATTCTAGAAAAATAAACAACCCAATTAAAAAGTGGGCCAAAGAACTTAACAGACATTTCTCCAAGGAAGATATAAAAATGGCTAACAAACACATGAAAAGATGCTCAACATCACTCATTATCAGAGAAATGCAAATCAAAACCACAATGAGGTACCACTTTACACCAGTCAGAATGGCTGCCATCCAAAAGTCTACAAGCAATAAATGCTGGAGAGGATGTGGAGAAAAGGGAACCCTCTTACACTGTTGGTGGGAATGCAAACTAGTACAGCCACTATGGAAAACAGTGTGGAGGTTCCTTAAAAAGCTGCAAATAGACCTGCCATATGACCCGGCAATCCCACTGCTGGGCATATACACCGAGGAAACCAGAATTGAAAGAGCCACGTGTACCCCAGTGTTCATCGCTGCATTGTTTACAATAGCTAAGACATGGAAACAACCTAGATGCCCATCAACTGATGAATTGATAAGAAAGCTGTGGTACATATACACAATGGAATATTACTCAGCATTAAAAAAAAATTCATTTGAAGCAATTCTACTCAGATGGACGAAACTGGAGCCCATTATCCAGAGTGAAGTAAGCCAGAAGCAAAAACAACAATACAGTATATTAACACATATATATGGAATTTAGAAAGACAGTAACGAGAACTGAACATGGGAGACAACAAAAGGAACACAGATGTATAGAATAGACTCGTGGACTTTGTGGATGAGGGTAAGGGTGGGATGATATGGGAGAAGGGCATTGAAGCATGTTAATTGTCATGTATCTAATCAATCGCCAGCCCAGGATTGATGCTCGGGACTGGTGCAGCGAGATTTCCCGGGGGGGAGGGAGGAGGGAGGGGGGATCCGGAGGGGAAGCATATGTAAACCCATGGTGATATCATGACAATGTATGGCAAAAACAATAATTAAAAAAAATAAAAATACCTTTTCCTTTTAATGCACATTTTAGAGGGGGTATTCCACATCCTTTGAAAACATCCAAAGAATCAGTCCATTGTCTTCTCTGCTTTCTAGTTGTTTCCACCTAATTTTTCTGATGTGCATTTTTTTTTTCTTCCTCGACTTTTTCTCACTTCTTTTTTTCATACCGATCCTTATACCTCTTTTTGCTAGCTTATTCTGAGAAGTTTATTGCTAGTTCCTGGAGAGAAATATGAATAAGAAAAATTATAAGCATTGGAAAAATTACAAAGGTTAAAGAAATCTCAGACAAGTGCTGGTTATCTGGCTTTGTTCCATATGAAAATACAAATGAGATTGGTTGTTTAAGACATTTACTTAACTCCTTAGTTTTCTCCATAATGCTTCTCCCTAGAAATAAGCATCATTTATTAAGCACTTACTGTGTACATCACAGTGCCACCTATGCATTATTGTATATCACAACTACTCCAGAAAGTAGCATTGTAGTATTATCCCCATTTGATATGTGAATAAGTTGAACCTCACATAGGTTTAAAGACTTGTATAAGATCCTGGAACTCATATAGAGCAGAACTAAGATTTGAGTTCAGATCAATGTAACGCTGACGTCTGGCCTTTGTTGCCTCACATTTATTGTTTGTCTTGGTCATTCCGATGTCTGGGAGAGCACAGGGTGACTTCTAGGGGTACTTGGTGCTGGCTGGCTTGCACGGCATAACAGCTGGCCTGTGTCTGCTCCGATTGACTGATTCCTGGGCTGTTGAGTGTTTTACCTCTGTATAAGCCCTTGATTATTATATAAACTTAGGCTAGTAGAGATTGAGTAAAATCTTAGAGGCTTACATAGTATTAATATGAGACTATCATATTTGTGTTTATACTTATTAAAACATCATTTTCAATCATTAACAATATGTTTACTAAACCCAGAGGCTGCCTCATATAGCTCACACAGTTTTGCAATGTCCAGGGCATTGGTGGTTAGTAAATATACATTGAATTACTGGATTTTTTTCTTATAATCATTCATGTATTCAAAAATGAGATTTTTCTCCCTTTAGGCCAGAGAAGGCCGGACCACCATTGTGATAGCGCATCGTCTGTCCACAGTTCGTAATGCTGATGTCATTGCTAGTTTTGATGATGGAGTCATTGTGGAGAAAGGCGATCATGATGAGCTCATGGAGAAGAGAGGCATTTACTTCAAACTTGTCACAATGCAGGTATAGTCTAACTCTAGCATTTTCCTTAAGAATCTCAGGCATGAGCTGATCTTGCTGTATTCGGTGCTATAAATAAATGTTACTACTAATTATTCTGAGAAGAGGGAAAAAATTCTTGGGTGGGAAGCAGGGAGATTGAGGATCACACCAGGTTTTAAATAATTTTTTTTCCCTCTTGAAAGGAGCAAAATGAAGAAGGAAAGAGAAAGGTAACGTTAAAAAGGCTTATAAGTGAGCTATCCACTCTAGTAGGGGCTTTGCAGGTGGCTCAGTGTTAAAGAATCTGCCTGCCAAGCAAGAGATGTGGGTTCAATCCCTAGGTCAGGAAGATCCCCTGGAGAAGGAAATGGCAACCCACTCCAGGATTCTTGCTGGGAAAATTCCATAGACAGAGGAGCCTGGTAGGTTAAGTCCATGGGGTCGAAAAAGAGTAGGACATGACTAAGCAGCGAACCAGCAGCCACGGCAGTATCCATGCTAGCGGCTTCTAGCCACACGTGGCTGTTGAGCACTTTAGTGGTAGTTAATCTGAACTGAAGTGTTTGTAAGCTGAAAATGCATACCAGAGTCCAAAGACTTAGTCCAAAGAAAAATGCAAGATATCTCAAAAAGTTTTTACACTGATTACATGTTAATCTAATATCTTAGATACATTAAAGGTTAGATAAAATATATAATTAAAATTAACTTTACCTGTCACTTTTTGTGACATGTTTACTGAAAACATTGTGTCTCACAGTATGACTTGTACCATTATTTGTGTTGATGTCACTGGTCCAAAGCAAATCTGATTGAGCCAGAAACACTCACACAAAGGAGGTGACTAGATAAGATACTTGGAATGGATGCCATGCTGTTTCAGCATAGTTTATGGGGATCCTTATTTAATGATTTTAATTTTTAAATATAATCACACCAAAAAAAATGGCAGCTCTACTTCATCCTTTCCCATAAGGACTTAAATTACCATTTTCCTTGATATCTGCTGTTGAGCGATTAGATTTTGTTGGTTAACTCCACCTAACCAAGCTATGCATATTTCTTGTTTATTTTAGACAAAAGGAAATGAACTTGAATTAGAAAATACCCATGGTGAATCCCTAAGTAAAATTGGTGACTTGTACACGTCCTCTGAAGATTTAAGATCCAGTCTAATCAGAAGAAAATCAACTTGCAGGAGTATCCGTGGATCCCAAAGCCAGGAAAGAAAGCTCAGAACAGAAGCAACTTTGGTACAAAGGAGGCTTCAGACTGATGTCTTTAACAGTGGGCTAAGGCTGGGATAGGAGTAGGAGCAAGAAAGGGTTATCCAGAATTCCCTGTCCTATCCCTTAGCTTGGTCCCCAGACCCAAATCTCAACATGTTAACTCTAAGATGGAATTTATGAATGATAATTTATAGGATAAGAATTTTAGAATTAGAGTTTTTAATGTAAAGACATAATAGTAGGTCTTCCAATACAAACATTTTTGTTCTTTCATCCTTACATATATGCATGTCACATTCCAGATGTCAGGTGAGACTTAAATATTTATGGAATCATCATGTATTTCTTTAAAAATGAAGGCACAATGTAACAGACTCTGTCAGCACTCTTTAAAAGTGTTACATGGCCATCAATTGATAAGGAAGTAGGAATAAGATATATTTGTTTAAAAATTGTTGTGCATTCAGAAGAACTCTACATTAGTTCAATCTATAAGATTACTTATTTTCCTAACTAGTTTGTTGTAATATTTTGTGTTCCACAGGATGAAAGTGTACCTCCAGTTTCCTTTTGGAGGATTCTGAAGCTGAATATAACTGAATGGCCTTATTTTGTGGTTGGTGTATTTTGCGCCATTATAAATGGAGGTCTGGAACCAGCATTCTCAGTCATATTTTCAAGGATTATAGGAGTAAGTGTTTCTGTTCATTTTGGGGACTTACCTGTGAGTCCTGACTAAAGAATGAACTGTTTGTATTTGTAAATTTATATAAAAGCCACAGAAACATAAATTGCACCGTCATATAACAGCTTGAAGATGTAGGAGTAGAAGTTTTATTTATTATAGGAAAACTGATTTTTTGAAGCTTCCTTTGTCATGGCAGTTAGTTTCTACCCCCCGGCCCTGAGAATGAGATCCCTAGAAATCAGTCCGTGAAACTGCCTAGGCGACTGTCTCCTACCTGCCATCACTGGACTCTGAGTCAGCCTCAAGAACAGCTCTGTGACTGGCGCACAGAGGGGCTTCCTTGCGTGTTCATCACAGCAGCTCAAAGGAGAGCCACTCTCTGACTCATGTGCTTGTCAGGACGTGACTGGGCTGAGTGCTTGGCCTCTGTGGGGTGTCCGTCCCACCTAGTAAGAGGAAAACAGACAGGACGGCTTGCAAAAGAGTCAGGTGGACAGATACTGGTCGCACGTGCTTTTCACAATGGCATTTTCAACCATCAAGTTACAATCTCACAAGTCACGTTTTGGCCCAGTGTGAAGGAAGATGGTTTTCTTTCCCTGTGAGTGGTTGTTCTCTGCATGCTCTTTGAGCCCCAGGCATCCTGTTTAGCTCTTTTAACCAAGGTCTCCCAGTGTGGTTCTGGTCAGCTGGCTGTAGTTCCCCACGTCTATCTAACAGGCCACCCTCCAGAGAAGGTTGCGTGAAGAAGCCGCCTTTCATCAGAGAGACCTGGGCTGAATTTATGAGCTCACCTCCTGGGCTCAGCAGAACCACATCAGCATATGTGTCTCCAGATACCTTGGGACAGTTGGAAATGTCAACTTGTGAAACAGCAGACTGCCATACATGTACTTTCCCATCAGAGGAATTGGAGTATTCCCCAGTTCTGCGGTAGTGGGTTTGGTGCTGACCTGAAGCACCCATTCCTGCAAGGAGTATGAGCAGAGAATGAGTTGGACAGATTAATGAATGAATGACAGGCCTTGGCCCCTAGGGAAGGCACAATACTGCTCCGTTTAAGTCTGGCCTTAGGGAAGCCTGCCTGACCTCCACAGGCTAAGGCCTCTTGACCCCAGATACTATAACGAGATGTAAAATGGGTCAGACTTTGAATGATTTCTTCAGTGGTACTGAAAACCCTTTAAATATTTTTTTTTTTGCCAGATTTTCACCAGAAATGAGGATGATGAAACCAAACGAAAGTATAGTAACTTGTTTTCACTGTTGTTTCTAATTTTTGGAATTATTTCTTTTATTACATTTTTCCTTCAGGTAAGTGTCTACATTTTCACTTTTTTTTTTCCACTTGGAGAAATGTATCATTACCTAATTGGGGGAATTTATTAAACATCCGTGTGATTTGCTGTTTAGTAGAGTCGCTCTTCTAGTCACTGGGCTCTTAGCAGTCAGTTTCCTTGACTTAAAGATGTTTTCTTTCTCTGGCTTCCTCTTACACCCCAAGGGAAGGAACCCTTGCTTCCTTCCTTCTCCCCACCTTCTCCCCTGACTGGAAATGTTCATGAAGTCAGAGGGAACAGAGAGTATTTGATCTAACACAGTGATTGGAAGTAAAAGCAGGGGTCTTAAACATGGAAGCTAGGGGAGCTGTGGGCATATGTTTGGATCTGTAAGTGCTGCCATCCAGCTCTGATGCTCAAGTATCTTCCAGTGTTCTAAAAGCAGAACAAACCTTAGAGCCCCACAAGCCAGTCATGCTGATTTTAAAAATATTTGAGGTGTTTGTCATTCTTTTCCTGAAGAAGAAGGAACCTTTCTAATGATGGAAGAATGTCAGTCTTCAAACAAAAACTGTAGTAAGCATATGTAAAGTATCAGATTTTACAGGTTGCAAATCATTTGGCTGATATGAAATTGCCAGGAGTTTAAGCACTCTAGAAGCTCCACATGGTAAAGGCTGTATGGGCTTTGGTGTTAGGTGTGGGGTCAGGTATGAGTTGCACCAGTTCCTAAGTTTGTGTCCTTGGGCAAGTAAATAACTTAAACTGTGTAAGCCTCAGTTCCCTCATCTGTTAAGATGGGGATAATGGTAGCTAACTCTTGATGATGAAAAGAGGTAAGTTCCTAATTGTGTGGGAGATGATTATAAGCATAATCACTTATTAAATGAATGAGTGGTTGCTGCTGCTGCTAATTTGCTTCAGTCATGTCTGACTCTGTGCGACCCCATAGATGGCAGCCCACCAGGCTCCTCTGTCCCTAGGATTCTCCAGGCAAGAATACTGGAGTGGCTTGCCATTTCCTTCTCCAGAATGCGTGGTTAGTCACATGTAATTTTTTAAGATAGAACTCTCATTAGATCTCTTTATTTTGCATAGTGTGAGCATGTTTATATATTTTGAATAGACAGGACACTTTTCTGGACATGATGGGAGATCCCAAACCCTGGCTCTTTTGTTTCTGAGTCCTTCAAGTCTCTTTGGGGAATCTGATCATACTAGAATAAATGTGACACTCTAATTTGTATACAAGACTGTTGTACCAAGTATTAATGCCAGAGAAGTTAGAAGAATGTAGAGGTTGCTGAGGGTGCAGTTGGTTAAGTAGTGTGGAACAGGATAGGCTTTCAGCTGGAAATCTGAATTGGTGATGCAAAGGCAGTTACAGTGGTACCTTTGTCACACAGTGATACCCAGGGAGAGTGGAGCCTGGCTTGCCTGGCAAACCAAGGTGAGAACAAAGGCTCTGAATTCCAGGACCTCAGAAGTGCAGAGGTGGCACTGTGTCAACAATAGTATTAGAACACGGTGTTAGATGGTGTTAGCCCCTCATTTAGGAAAGCAAGGAAGGTGCTTACTCGGGGATTATAGCCCAGGCTCTGGGTGCTCATTCTGGTTAAGATTCTCTTAGATGCACATCAGATTCCAACTCTGCCACTTTAGAACTGTAGCCTCTGGCCACTTCCCAGCCTCCCTCAACCTCCATTTCTTCCATAAAGTGGTAGTTATAGATCTGTCCTGAGGACTTGTAGAGATAATGTTTCTGACATTCTTATCAACGGCTAGTTCTCAACCAAATGACAAGAGTAGTATTCTCATAGTGGGCAGGGTAGTTCAGGTTTCATTCTGTTTACTAAGCAGAAACCTTCGTCTGGTCATTTCTCAGTAAAGTTAATCATTTCAGTAACTGCAGGCTTCAACTCAGTTGATCCAGGGTCTCTTTCTCTCTGCCTTGTCCCTGGCTTGGTCTGTATTAGCAGAGAGGGTATGCAGCATTGCAGCACTGGGTGTGGGGCGCTGGTCTGTGCACCTCCCCTGCCCCCTGCTTCACACTGGTGACCGGAGGGGCTGGTGGCCTGCAGTTACACTGTCCAGCCTGGCTGTCCCCTTTGATGAGGACGACGAGGAAGAGTTCGCTTTCTCTTCACTTGGGTTCTTTGCCTGCGTTTCTTCTCTCTCTCTCGATGATGTCCAGCCTGCCACCTGGGAGTGTGCAGGAGATACGGTCGACTTCCGTCCTGTCTCAGATGCTGCAGGAGACTCTGGGCTCTTACGAGGGCTTCCCTTCTTCTAATGCCCCATCCAGCCATTTCCACTCTGCTCTCCCTGGGCCATTGTGTGGCAGGCTCCATCTGTGAACTTCCCCTCCCCGGAGCTCCAGACAGAAAGTGACGCAGTGCATCAGTCTGGCCCTATATATCCCTGAGCTCCCGGGACAAGGGTCTGTCCTTCTTCCTCCCCAGATGTGGCCCAGCATGGCCATACAATCATATCTTACTCTCTTGTTTCCTCCCAGGCATAGGTCATATCCTTGGAGATCAGTGTAGAAAATTCTCTCTCCAGTAAGCCTTCCTTTCCAACCTATTTCTCCCCTAGACTTTGGCTTTTCTTTTAACTTGGAACAAAGAATTTGATATCTTTGTTCTCTGCATCTTTTATGGCTGGAGTGGCTGCAGATTCCTGTTTTTCCAAGTTGCACCTCAGGTCTGGTGTAATTGTGACCAGTGCCCACCCCCTGCCCCTCCATTCACTCTGAAAAATTTCCTGCTTGGGATGATTCATAATATAAACCCCTGGGTTAGAGTCGAATTCGCCTTGCCTTGGGGACAACTCCCCAACTTCCTCAGTGACAGACCCTGGTTCCTGAGAGAGAGAAGCGGGAGTGGGAAGGGAGACAGAGGAACCACTTTCCTGTAGATCCGTGATGGGCCTGCCAGCTGGTTGGGGAGCAGCAGTGTCGATTTCAAAACCAGATCCTGGGGGGAGAACTAAGATGGCAGAGGAATAGGACAGGGAGACCACTCTCTCCCCAATAAATACACCAAAAGAACTTTTAAAGGCCGAGCAAACTCCATAAAACAACATCTGAATGCTGGCAGAGGACATCGGGCATTTGGAGGGGCAGCCCATTGCCGACGAGAGGAGGTAGGACAAAAAAAAAAAAAAAAGTAAAGGGAGAGACAAAGAGTTAGGGACGGAGATCCATCCCGGAAGGGGAGTCTGGAAAAAAAAAGAGAAAGGTTTCCCAGTACCAGGAAACATTCTCCCTGGCGGATCTGTGGCGAATCTTAGAGAGCAAGATAACCGGGAGTAAAAACAGATAAATAATTAAGCCCTGCAGAGGACCTCTCTAGCTTCAACGCACAGTGGAGCGGCGGCCCGGGCGTCCCATCCCCCACTAGCCAGCGCAGACTGCTCAGGGAGGGGCGGGCCGCGCGCTTAGGGAACGGAGCAGCCTGAGGGACCTAACCCAGGGGGGCTAACCGGAGATAGACTGCAGGGTAGCTTTCCCCAGGAAGAGCCCCCCCGCCAGGCCCGCGCACAGAACAAAGGGTGGCGCAGAGTCGGGCGGAGAGGCGGCCGGCTGGGTGGAGCTGGGCGGCTGCGGGCTGCGGACTGGCCCAGCCCCTGCCCGAGAGCAGCGGGCATAACTGGAGACTTCTGCTGCCAAACTGCAAGCAGAGCTAGGTGCTAACCAAGACTTCTGGGGATTCTGGATGGACCCAGCCAGAGATCGGCGCTCTACACACCTAAGAAGGTGTGCCCAGCTGCACACCGAGAAAACCGAGCGGCTGGGCCGGGGGAGGGGAGAAGCCGCACTCCCCAACTGCGCCGGGAGGGCAACCGAGAGCCTGAGCAGAGGGGGTGGGGAAAGCGCACTCACCAGGAGCGGGGCAAACCCCAGAGCGCTGAATAGACACTGAAGAGACCAGCAAACAGAAGACACTAAAGCAAGCAGAGGAAACAGCTTTGGAACTGACAGGAGTAGCAGATTAAATCCCTGCAGGTGGCACAGACTGCATAGAAAGGAGTCTATAGACCGTGAGAAGTACAAGCCGGACCAAGGAATTATCTGAAAATGAACTGACCCCTCGCTGTACGCATCAGCACTAGAGAAAGCCTTAGTTATAACTGTACTAGGAACATCTTTTAAATTTTTAAAACTTTTTTATACTTTTTTTCTTAGAATTTTTAAGTCCCCTATAACCCTGTTATTTTTTTTCCTTTATTTTTATTTTCCTTTTTTAAAAAATCTCCTCTTTCTCCCTTATTGTATTCTCCATCCTATTTCTTTTCTTTCCTTTTATATCTCCACTTTTTCCCACTTTTTTATTTTTAATTGATTTTTTTCTTATTTTCTTTATTTTTCTTTTTTTCTTTTTTTTGTAATAGTATTTTTGAGAATCCAGTCTTTACTCTAGATTTTTAATCTTTGCTTATTAGTATTTGGTACCAACTTTGTACTTTTAAGGATCCAAGCTCCAGTACCCATTGTTACTTGGGAGTGAGATCATTGGCTTGACTGCTCTCTCCCCATTCTTGTCTCTCCTTTTTTTTTTTTTTTCTTCTCCTACCAAGACACCTCCAACATCCCCCTCCCCTGTATCTTCTCTACCCAACTCTGGGGATCTGCTTGAGTGTTATGAGCTGTGAAGAACACTGAAATAACTGACCACTGACTGGATCTGTCTCTGTCCATCTGACTCCCTCTTTTCTCTCTCTGGTCAATTCTGTCTCCTCCCACCCTCTTCTCATTTCGGTATAACTCTGTGAACATCTCCGAGGGATCCAGGCTGTGGAGAGCACACAGGGGAGTAATCATGGGCCACTTCACTCCCTCACCATCTGATTCCTCTCTTCTCCTTCTGGTCCATGCCATGTAACTCTGTGTACCTGGCAGGGTGTCCCTCACTGTGAAGAAACTTCTCATCACTAAACTAGACGTTCTGCCACCATCACTGCATAGATGAAGGAGTCCTGAGGCTACTGGAAGACAGGAGGCTAAGCACAGATCCTGAGAATTCCGAAAACTCCTGAATCCAGGAGTTAATTAATCGATGGGAACTCATCAGACTCCTCCATACCAAAACTGAAACCAAGCACCCCCCAAGGGCCAACAAGCTCCAGAGTAAGATATACCAAGCAAATTCTCCAGCAACGCAGGAACACAGCCTGGAGCTTCAATACACAGGTTGCCCAAGGTCACACCAAGTCCATCGACACCTCAAAACTCTTTACTGGACACTCCATTGCTAGTTACAGTGAGGAAACCCAGATCCACCCACCAGAACACCACAGAAGCTTTCCGATCCAGGGAACTTAGACAAACCACACATCCAACCCCTCGCATAGGGAGGAACCCCCACAATAAAGGGACAACACAGCAAGATAAACAAGATGAAAAGGCAGAGAAATACCCAGCAGGTAAAGGAACAGGATAAATATCCCCCAGACCAAACAAAAGACGAAGAGATAGGATGTCTACCTGACAAAGAATACCGAATAATGATAGTGAAAATGATCCAAAACCTGGAAAATAAGTTGGAGTTGCAGTTCAATAACCTGCAGGCAAGGATCGAGAAGATGCAGGTAAGCTTTAACAAGGACTTAGAAGAAATGAAAAAGAGTCAAAATACAATAAATAATGCAATAAATGAGATCAAAAACACCCTGGAGGGAACCAACAGTAGAATAACAGAGATAGAAGACAGGATAAGTGAGGTAGAAGACAGAATGGGAGAAATAAATGAAACAGAAAGGAAAAATGAAAAAAGAATTAAAAGAAATGAGGACAATCTTAAGAGACCTCTGGGACAATATTAAACGCACCAATATTCGAATCATAGGAGTCCCAGAAGAAGAAGACAAAAAGAAAGACCATCAGAAAATTCTTGAAGAGACAATTGTTGAAAATTTCCCTAAATTGGGAAAGCAAATAGCCACTCAGGTCCAAGAAACATAAAGAGTCCCAAATAGAATGAACCCCAAGCGGAACACCCCAAGACACATATATTAATCAAATTAACAAATATCAAATATAAAGAGCAAATTTTAAAAGCAGCAAAGGAGAAACAAAAAAATAACACACAAGGGGAATCCCATAAGGATAACAGCTGATCTCTCAATAGAAACGCTGCAGGCCAGAAGGGAATGGCAAAACATACTTAAAGTCATGGAAGAAAACAATCTACAACCCCAATTACTGTAACCAGCAAGGATCTCATTCAAATTTGAAGGAGAATTCAAAAGCTTTTCAGACAAGCAGAAACTGAGAGAATTCAGCAACACCAAACCAGCCCTCCAACGAATGCTAAAGGATCTTTCCTAGATAGGAAACACGGATCGGGTATATAATCTCGAACCCAAAACAACAAAATAAATGGCAACAGGATCATACTTATCAATAATTACCTTAGATGTAAACGGGCTGAATGCCCCAACCAAAAGACAAAGATTGGCCGACTGGATACAGAAACAAGACCCCTATATATGTTGTCTACAAGAGACCCACCTCACACCTAGGGACACATATAGACTGAAAGTTAAAGGCTGGAAAAAGATATTCCATGCGAATAACAACCAAAAGAAAGGAGGAGTGGCAATACTCATATCAGATGAAGTAGACTTTAAAATAAAGGCAGTGAAAAGAGATAAAGTTGGACATTATATAATGATCAAAGGATCAATCCAAGAAGAAGAAATAACAATTATAAATATTTATGCACCCAACATAAGAGCACCACAATATGTAAGGCAAATGCTAACAAGTATGAAAGGGGAAATTAACACCACAATAATAGTGGGAGACTTTAATACACCACTCACACCAATGGATAGATCAACTAGACAGAAAAGTAACAAGGAAATTCAAACTTTAAATGAAACAATAGACCAACTAGACCTAATTGATATCTATAGGTCATTCCACTCTTAAACAAGGAATTTCACCTTTTTCTCAAGCGCACACGGGACCTTCTCCAGGATAGATCACATCCTGGGCCATAAATCTAGCCTTGATAAATTCAAAAATATTGAAATCATTCCAAGCATCTTTTCTGACCACAATGCAGTGAGATTAGATATCAATTACAGGAGAAAACCATTCAAAACTTCCAACATATGGAGGCTCAACAACACACTGCTGAATAACCAACAAATCACAGAAGAAATAAAAAATGAAATTCAGTTATGCATGGAAACGAATGAAAATGAAAACACAACAGCCCAAAACCTATGGGACACTGTGAAAGCAGTGCTAAGGGGAAAGTTCATAGCAATACAAGCTCACCTCAGGAAACAAGAAAAAAGTCAAATAAATAACCTTACTTTACACCTAAAGCAACTAGAAATGGAAGAGATGCAGAAGCCCAGGTCTAGTAGAAGGAAAGAAATCTTAAAGATCAGGGCAGAAATAAATGCAAAGGAAACAAAAGAGACCATAGCAAAAATCAGCCAAGCCAAAAGCTGGTTCTTTGAGAAGATAAATAAAATTGACAAACCATTAGCCAGACTCATCAAGAAACAAAGGGAGAAGAACCAAATCAACAGAATTAGAAATGAAAACGGAGAGATCACAACAGAAAACACAGAAATACAAAGGATCATAAGAGACTATTATCAGCAACTATATGCAAATAAACTGGACAACCTGGATGAAATGGACAAATTCCTAGAAAAG
>ML660659.1:0-16213 GCA_007570785.1 Antilocapra americana | reverse complement strand
AGACCAGAAACTATAAAACTCCTAGAGGATAACATAGGCAAAACACTCTCTGACATAAACCAAAGCGGGATACTCCATGACCCACCTCCCAGAATATTGGAAATAAAAGCACAAATAAACAAATGGGACCTAATCAAAATTATAAAGCTTCTGCACAACAAAGGAAACTATAAGCAAGGTGAAAAGACAGCCTTCAGAATGGGAGGAAATAATAGCCAATGAAGCAACGGACAAACAATTAATCTCAAAAATACACAAGCAACTCCTGCAGCTCCATTCTAGGAAAATAAACGACCCAATCAAAAAGTGGGCCAAAGAACTTAACAGACATTTCTCCCAAGAAGACATAAAAATGGCTAACAAACACATGAAAAGATGCTCAACATCACTCATTATCAGAGAAATGCAAATCAAAACCACAATGAGGTATCACTTTACACCAGTCAGAAAGGCTGTAATCCAAAAATATACAAGCAATAAATGCTGGAGAGGATGTGGAGAAAAGGGAACTCTCTTACACTGTTGGTGGGAATGCAAGCTAGTACAGCCACTATGGAAAACAGTGTGGAGGTTCCTTAAAAAACTGCAAATAGAACTTCCATATGACCCAGCAATCCCACTGCTGGGCATACAAAGAGAGGAAACCAGAATTGAAAGAGCCACGTGTACCCCCAATGTTCATCGCTGCATTGTTTACAATAGCCAGGACATGGAAGCAACCTAGATGCCCATCAACTGACGAATGGATAAGAAAGCTGTGGTACATATACACAATGGAATATTACTCAGCATTAAAAAAAATTCATTTGAATCAGTTCTACTCAGATGGACGAAACTGGAGCCCATTATCCAGAGTGAAGTAAGCCAGAAGCAAAAACAACAATACAGTATATTAACACATATATATGGAATTTAGAAAGATGGTAACGAGAACCCAGCATGCGAGATAGCAAAAGGAACGCAGATGTATAGAATAGACTCGTGGACTCTGTGGATGAGGGTAAGGGTGGGATGATATGGGAGAATGGCATTGAAACATGTTAATTATCATATGTGTAATCAATCGCCAGCCCAGGATTGATGCTCGGGGCTGGTGCATCGAGATTTCCCTGGGGGGAGGGAATCGGGAGGGAGAAGGGAGGGGGAGCATATGTAAACCCATGGTGATATCATGTCATTGTATGGCGAAACTAATAAAAAAAATTAAAAAATTTAAAAAAAATAAAACGCTTATCCCAAACAAAAAAGAAAAACTGTGGAAACAGTTGTTCAGCTAATCACCACAGAGTGATCACAACTGTGCAACCAGCACCCAGACAGTAAAATGGAACGTTGTAAGTCCCTTTCATGACATCTCAGTTATTACCCGCTTGCTCGTCCTCAGAGGCAGCCGCATGTCTGACTTCTTCCACTGTAGACGAGCGTTGCTGACTTATAAAATCACATACCATGGGTTTTGTATTTGGCATCTTTTGCTCAATACCATGTTTGTGAGATTCATTCATATTGCTGCCTTTGTCAGCAATATGTTGCTTTCCATCACTGTGCAGTATCCCACTACACAGAGGGAAAGATAAACCATCTGAATGTGGAGTTCCAAAGAATAGCAAGGAGAGACAAGAAAGCCTTCTTAAGTGGACGATGCAAAGAAATATAGGGACACAATAGAATGGGAAACACTAGAGATCTCTTCAAGAAAATTAGATACTAAGGGAACATTTCATGCAAAGATGGGCTCAATAAAGGACAGAAATGGTATGGACCTAACAGAAGCAGAAGATAGTAAGAAGAGGTGGCAGGAATACACAAAAGAACTGTACAAAAAAGGTCTTAATGACCTGGATAACCACGATGGTATGTGTGTCACTCACCTAGAGTCAGACATCCTGGAGTGTGAAGTCCAGTGGGCCTTAGGAAGCATTACTAAGAACAAAGCTAGTGGAGGTCATGAAATACCAGCTAGCTATTTCAAATCCTAAAAGATGATGCTGTGAAAGCTCTGCACTCAATTTGCCAGCAAATTTGGAAAACTCAGCAATGGCCACAAGACTGGAAAAGGTCAGTTTTCATTCCAATCCCAAAGTGCAATGCCAAAGAATGTTCAAACTATCAGACAATTGCACTCATTTCACATGCTAGCAAGGTAATTCTCAAAATCCTTCAAGCTATGCTTCAACAATATGTGAACTGAGAATTTCTAGATGTACAAGCTGGATTTAGGAAAGGCAGGGGAACCAAATTGCCAACATCTGTTGGATCATAGAAAAAGCAAGGGAATTCCAGAAAAATTTCTGCTTCATTGACTATGCTAAAAACCTTCAACTGTGTGAATCACAACAAACTGTGGAAAATTCTTCAAGAGATGGGAATACCAGACCACCTTACCTGCTCCTGAGAAACATGTATTCAGGTCAAGAAGAAACAGTTAGGACCAAACATGGAACAACAGACTGGTTTCAAATTGAGGAATAAGTACGCCAAGGCTGTATGTTGTCACCCTGCTTATTGAACTTCTAGGCAGAGTACATCATGTGAAATGCCAAGGTGGTTGAAGTACAAGCGGGAACCAAGATTGCAGGGAGAAATAATAATAACCTCAGACATTGAGATGATACCATCCCAATGGCAGAAAGTGAAGAGTATCTAAAGAGCCTCTTGATAAGATTGAAAAGGGAGAGTAAGAAAGTTGACTTAAAACTCAGAATGGATAAGAAAGCTGTGGTACATATACACAATGGAATATTACTCAGCATTAAAAAAAAATTCATTTGAATCAGTTCTACTCAGATGGACGAAACTGGAGCCCATTATCCAGAGTGAAGTAAGCCAGAAGCAAAAACAACAATACAGTATATTAACGCATATATATGGAATTTAGAAAGATGGTAACGAGAACCCAGCATGCGAGACAGCAAAAGGAACGCAGATGTATAGAATAGACTCGTGGACTCTGTGGACGAGGGAAAGGGTGGGATGATATGGAAGAATGGCATTGAAACATGTTAATTATCATATGTGTAATCAATCGCCAGCCCAGGATTGATGCTCGGGGCTGGTGCAACGAGATTTCCCTGGGGGGAGGGAATCGGGAGGGAGGAGGGAGGGGGAGCATATGTAAACCCATGGTGATATCATGTCATTGTTTGGCAAAACTAATAAAAAAAAAGTTCACATTATAAATTTTACCATACAAAAGTTCAGATCATCCAATAAATTTTTAAGAATGATAAAAATAAAATACCTCAAACAGAAAAAAAAAAACCTCAGCATTCAAAAAACTTAGATCACAGCATCTGGTCTCATCACTTCATGGCAAATAGATGTGGAAAAAGTGGAAACAGTGACAGACTTTACTTTCTTGGGCTCCAAAGTCACTGTGGATGATGACTGTGCCATAAAATTAAAAGACATTTGCTCCTTGGAAGGAAAGCTGTGATGAACCTAGACAGCATGTTAAAAAGCAGAGACATCACTTTGATGTCAAATGTCCAGACAGTCAAAGCTTTGATTTTTTCAGTAGTCATGTATGGACATGAGAGTTGGACCATAAAGAAGGCTGAGTGCTGAAGAATTGATGCTTTCAAAATGTGGTGCTAGAGAAGACTCTTGAGAGTCCCTTGGACAGCAAAGAGATCAAATCAATCCATCCTAAAGGAAACTAACCCTGAATATTCATTCAAAGGACTAATGCTGAAGCTGAAACTCCAACACTTTGGCCAGCTAACGCGAAGAGCTGATTCATTGGAAAAGACCCTGATGCTGGGAAAGATTGAAGGCAGGAGGAGACGGGGACATCAGAGGATGACATGGTTGGATGGCATCACCGACTCAATGGACATGAGTTTGAGCAAACTCTGGGAGGTGGTGAAGGACAGGGAAGCCTGGCGTGCTGCAGTCCATGGGGGTCACAAAGAGGTGAATATGACTTAGGGACTGAATAATAAGTATTCCACCGTATGACTATATCTCAATTTGTTGATGGATTTTTCAGTTGTTTCCAAATTTTGTGTAGATCTTTTGATACATATAGGTAAGGTTTTTTAAAAAATATTCCCATGAATGAAATAAATGCATGAGGTGTGTATATACTCAACTTTAGTAGTCATTTCCAAAAAGTTCTCCCAAATGGGGATACCAATTTACACTCTTAAAAGCTGTGTTTGAGAGTTCTGCTTGCTCCACATCCTTGACAACACTTTGCACTGTCAACCTATTTTTACTTTTAGCCATTCTATGTATGCAGCGAATATGTAGTGGTTTCAATCTGCATGGCTGATGAAGTTCTTATTCACACGTTTAATGATAATTTATAAAATTTCTTTTGTGAAATGCTCGCTCATTTCTTTTATCAGCTTTTCTACTGTGTTATCTGTCATTTCCTTATTGATTTATGGGAATTCTTTACATATTCTGAGTAAGAATGGTTTCAAGCTACATATATTGTACGTATCTTCTCCCAGCCTGTGACTTGCCTTTTTCTTCTTTTGATGGTATCTTGAGGAACAAAGTTGCTAGCTTTATTTTTAATTTATCAAAATTTCCTTTATACTTAGTGCTTTTTGTGTTCTGTTTAAGAGATTTTTGTCCATCCAAGATCATGAAAGCATCTCCTTGTTATCTTCTAGAATCTTTATTGCTTTATCTTTTATGTTTAGATTTACAACCCGCAGAGAATTGATTTTAGTCATGGTAAAAAAAAAAAACAAAACCCAGATCCTCCCAGCTCTGCTGGTGGTGTGGCCGCGCACATGGTATGCTGTTTGAGAAACAGAGCCGCCAACCCTTAAAATCGGGCTTTCTGACTCTGGTATCCTGCCTCGGCACTGACCCCAAGTCCCTTCCCTGTGGTGTCATCAGCGGCCAGGACTCTGACCAGTCTTCTCCCTTGTGGCGTGTCACTCTTCACAGGGCTTCACGTTCGGCAAAGCGGGAGAGATCCTCACCAGGCGGCTGCGATTCCTGGTTTTCAGGTCCATGTTGAGACAGGTATGTCTGTCGGGGATGGTGCCTGGGAGGTGTGCACCGTGCCCTGTGGGGAGGCAGTGGGATTGCTGTCGGGTGGTGTAGAGTGAGCCCCTGGGTGCTCTGCTGGGGATGGGCACGGGGACCAGGGTCCCCACGAGACATGGAGTCTCCAAGGCAGGTTCCCCTCCACCCTCTATCTCAGCAGCTGTAGGCAGAGGAGATGGAAGCGATCTTCCATGCCCCCACATACCTTTCCTCTCTTTCTTTCCTGCTCTCCCCGGGAGGCCCTTTGATGTTCATGTTTATTCCTGCCAAGAAGTGCCCTCTGAACCCTTTCTTTCCACAGATCAAAAGTCATCCCCATGGCTCACTTCCTGACCGTTGGTTTCCTTGCTGGGGCTTGACTGATAGACTCATTCAAGCTGCAGTGTTACTAGCCGATAATGACTTAGGTCTCACACTGGGCACCTTCCAGACCCTCCCAGCACATGGATGCGAATATTTTTTTAGGGGAAGGGGGAGGGAGTTCTATATATATATAGTCACTCAAAGCAGATCAGTTCAAAGAGGAAGGTGTCTTTAACAATCATGCACATTTTGCCTGTGACTTTGTAACTTTCCATTTTAAAATCACGAATACAGTGATACTTCAGAAGAATGCCTCAGCTATACCTAGGGGGATGGGGCGGGATTTGAACCCTGGCTCATGAGCATGGTGACCTCCTGCTGCTTAAAAACAAGACGTGTTTATCGGATTACTGGCTTGGGACTGACAGAGCCAGGACCAAGTCCAGTGAGTGAGAGAGCAGTGTTCGGTGTAGGGCCTCTTGTCAGGATTTTCAGTCAGACAGTGTTTATAACTGAGATCCGAATTAGACTCAGGGCCCGGGCCCAGGGCTAAATGCCCCATTTGCGTGCCAGGCTGTGGGCCAACTCCTAGGCCCCTTATACTTTGGAAGCTGAGCTGAGGATTTGTGTCATACCTTCTCCACAAATTATTCAGTCCAGCCATCATGCATTAAGTGCCTTCTGCTTACAAGGCATAATGCTAGGTATTGTAAGGTCTTCAGTCAGAGTGGTGCCTGTATACATGGCAGTTATGTTCCAATGGGGCAGACACTGAAGCACTTAACAATTTTAAAACGGCAAATGGATATGTACTATAATTAGTTTTTTCTTGAATATTTGATAAATGCTGCTTTAACTGCAAATCACAGCTGAGATAACTTCTTAGGACCTTAGTTATTTTTGTAACAGACACAAACCGAGACTTCAAGCTCACAATATTTTTAGTATTTTTGTATTTAAAAGTGTAAGTGGTTTTATAAAGAAAATCCTGTTTTATGTTGAATGTTAAACTTTCATCTAGATTTCTTTGGTTGATTTTTTTAAAACCCAATTCATTTATTTGGCCATAAACCATAGTCAGCTGTTTATTTGACTTCTCTATTTGAATGTCTATTAAGAATTTCATACCAAGTATCTACAAAACTGAGCTTTGGACACCCTCCCACCCTTCGCTGAAGGGCTTACTCCTTACCTAGCCCTCCCCAATATCAATAAATGGCACCTCTGTTCTGCCGGTTGTTCAGGTTAAAGTCCTAGGAGTTGTCCTTGTCTCCTCTTCTTTGTCTGATATTACAACAGCTTCCTAACCCGTCTCACTTCCTCAATCCTTATCCTAGTCCACTAGGTTCATTGCCCAAGAACCAAAATAATTCTTACAAGATAAAAGTTAAATCACATCCCTCTGCTTAAAAGCTGCTGAAAGCTGCCCATATCTCTCAGGGAAAATCTGGAATCTTTTTTTTTGTCCATATGATACAGCTTGTAGGATCTTAGTTCCCTGACCAGGGATTGAATCTGCGCCCTCAGCAGTGAGAGCATGGAGTCCTAGCCAGTGGACCACCAAGGAATTCCCCAAATCTGGAATCTTTGCATTTGCCAATAAAGTCACACACTCTGTGTCCTCACTACCTCCCCAGACCTCATCTAGAGCTTCACCTCATTCCCCTTACACAGTCTACTCTATACACATTGGCTCACTTAAGTGGATATGGGGGTAGGGAAGAGGGACAGCCCATTGAGAATGGAAATCTGTCCTGAGGAAGAGGCAGCTTCTGTACGTTTACATAGAGATGCTTTTAAGGCTGGTGACGACCTTTATGCTTTCTTGCTTGTATGTGAGCAGATCAGAATTGCCTCTGCCTCGGGGCTTTTCCACATGCGCTTCCTTCCTTATCCAGATACTCTCATCCCTCTCTGTATTCAGGTCTCTGCTCAAATGTCACCTGAGCAAGGCCTTCTCTCTCACCTTCCCAATCTATAAAATGGTGCCTCTCCCCACTTTTTTTTCCTTCTTAGCCCATTCTGTTTTTCTTCCTATCATTTATTACCCCTTCGCAAGGTGTATGTTAATTTGTGGCTTTTGTCCCTGGAATCTGGGCTTCATGAAAGCAGCAACTCTGTCATTTTTGTTCAGTGTTGAATAGGTCCAACACATAGCAATTATGTTTGGAACAGAGTAGGCACTCAAAAAAATTTTTTTGAGAAATGATCTCTTTATGACTTTGTTAAGTCCCTTTCTTGTCTATTCAGTGTCAAATCCTAAGTGCTTAATATAGGAGAATAAGGGCACCATCAGTGTTCTTGAGCTGAAGGTCTCATGCATCAGGTTTTAAGATAATGAAATCAGTTTCTCTGCCACAGGATGTGAGCTGGTTCGATGACCCTAAAAACACCACGGGAGCATTGACGACCAGACTTGCCAATGATGCCGCTCAAGTTAAAGGGGTATGACAGCCTCCTTTCTGCGGTGATTGTCCTAATGGGCCATTTAGAATCTGAGCATGAAAGTAATCCTCTCCCTACAGTTAATCCTCATCATCATTTAGAAAATGTCAAACCTTTAACCTATGCAATTATATCATGTGCCTTACGGCAAAAATATTACCTGTTTAAATATCATACGCTGTATCACTATAACAGTGATAACTTCTGAGCTTTGTTTTGTTATTTTCCATCTTATTCATGCTATTATCTAAATACATGTAGAAGGATAATTATTTAAAAAGGAAGTATTTATCAGTGTATCATGCAAGTCTTGTTTTTTTTTTCTTTTTTTATCTTTTTAGTCTGTTTTAATGCTTTGAAAATCCCCAGAAAATTGTAATTGCTACTGAAAAAGTGTGTGTAGCTGCTATAAGAAAGTTTAGGGGCACTGAATTCAGAGGGGAGGGAAGAAAATTTAGACAAAGGTTGAAAGAATTGAAAAGAGTATGAAAAAATTAAAACAAGGGTAAAAGGAACAATTTGATCAGACTGTAAAACTTAAATTCTACTACTACATGAATCTCTTTAATTCATATACCTAGAAACTATTAAACCAGCATGTTTTGATTGGTGAGTAAAGTGACAGTTTCTTCTTTAACTGCACCATGTGTGCAAGCTAAGTTGCTTCAGTCGTGTCTGAGTCTTTGCAACCCTATGGACTGTAGCCCGCCAGGCTCCTCTGTCCATGAGGAGTCTCCAAGCAAGAATACTGGAGTAGATTTCCGTGCCCTCGTCCAGAGGATCTTCCTGACCCAGGGATTGAACCCATGTCTCTTATGTCTCCTGCATTGGCAGGCAGATTCTTTACCACTAGTGCCACCTACAGGATGATGTGGAATTTGGGCAGGGGAAGCATGTGATCTCTGCCATGTCTTTACCTCCCTTGAACCATATCAATCGTTAGCTTTTAATCTTTCTATAAGAGTACTATGATTACATTTCTTCTAACTAATACATGGGGCTTCTGTAAGAATAAATTCAGTTATAAATGTGGAAGCACATACAGAGTTATAAAATCACAATAAAATCTTAGGCAATGTTATTTTAATACAGATGTCTGCTTAAAGCAAACATATCAATAGAAATTGAGGTTTAGGTCAAATTGCACATAATCTAATAGAACAGAATGTAAACATCACTTGAAATAACTTTGAACTTCCTAAAGAGACAATAATCATGCCCTTATGGAGTCCTCACAGGATGTCAGACTGTCGTAAGTGCTATGGGGAAAATGGCTGCAGGATACACTGTTAGGGCAAGGTAGGGAAGGAAGGCCTCAGTCTCAGCAATACGATGACGTACTCAAGAGGCATGAAGGAAGGAAAGATGCCAGCCGTGTAGATGTCGAGAGTGGCATGTTCTCTAACAGAAGGATCCACAAGTGCAAAGCCCCTGAGGCTCCTGGAGCCTTTATTTCCACAACTGGTCCTAAAACAGCACGGAAGATAGTAAGACTGGGAATAAAAGGAGTGAAAGGAAATTGTTGTAAGTTGAGATCAACAGCATATCTGAAATTATATAAGAAACCATTGTAGAGTTTTGTACATAGTAGGTACATAATCTGAAATTTTTGAAGACTGCTGTGTGAATAGGCTAAAGGAGTCAGGGAGAGGCAGGGGGATTATTGCAGTAATCCAGGGGGAGGGAAGATAGTGTTTTAGACTAGGATAGTCATAGTGAAAGTGATGAACACATCAAATTGGATATAGTTTGAAGAAATAGCCAACACAATCTGTTGACTGGCTGAATGTAGTTATGAGATATAAGAGAAAAGAGATTAAGAATGACTCCGAAATTTTGGATCTGCACAAATGAAGAAATGGAATTACTTTTTAATGAAACCAGGAAACCTGTGAAAATAGTTGTATTGGGGACATAGTGTGTGTGAGATGCCCACAGCAGATGGGAGATGTCCTGAGGGCAAATAGATTTGCAAGTCTGGAGGTTACCAGAGACGTCTGGAAATAAACATTAGGAGATTTTTCAGCCCATGGGTGGCTTTTAAAGCCACGAGTCAGGAGGAGATAGCCAAGGGAGCAAGGGTGGATAGAGAAACAGCATAGTCTGAGCTCAGCTATGAGGATGACCCAGTGGAGAAGAGCAAGAATTCTTGGCTGTTGAGGGAGATGGACAGTATCCTAGAACAACATGAGAAAGCATTTTAAGGAGAGAACAGTGTAGGGTCTCAAATCCTGCTGATAAGCATGCAAGACAAGCATACATGACTTTCTGGTAAGTGGGGCAGGGAAATGGGTGGTAGGTGGAAGAAGTTGTAAAGTATTACTGTTTTATTTTTAATTTCAGCTAACATAAGATGAAAGCTGGTTCACATTGTACAGTAGAAATGAACACAGCATTGTAAAGGAGTTATCCTCCAGTGGAAAAAAAAAAGACTAAAATTTCATTAATGCAAATACCCATAACCTTCAAAATAAAATATAGAATGGCAATAAATAAATAAATTAGCATGAGACTCTGTCCACAAGCTTGGGGTTAATCCGTTGTGCTGGCTCCTTGGAAGGGCGATTCCTGGGGATACTAACCTCTGGGGACAAATTGTATCCTGACGTTTCCTAAAGCCAGTACTCCCTAGCTAAACTTTGCTTCCATAACTTCAGTATCTCTTTCACAGAGACATTGCCAGGTGTTCAGGTGCTTCCCACCAACACACCTGCCCCACATCCCATCTGGTATGGAGGACTCATGCTGGAGGAAGCCCACGAATTCAGTCCCTTGCAGCCAAATGTTGAGCAGATGCTGCTTGGGTGCTACGCTGGCGGTCAGGCCTTCATAAATTCCTCTGGAGTCAGGCTTTCATAAATTCCTCTGGAGTCAGGCCTTTCCTGTATTTATAGAACTGTGCTCGGTCCTTCCCCTCTGCAGTGTTGTTGGTGGGGCCCTTGGCCATATCCAGGAACTCCATTCTGCCTGTAGCAGTCAGCAGTCCACTTCTCACTTGTTTCCTCAAAGGCGTCCCAAACTCCCCCTGTCACGGCCCCAGTAGCAGGAGCCACTCTGAGTCAGAACTGTTCTCCAGAGTGTAAAGCAGTAGCTGAAAGAGACCAGGGAAGAGGAGGCAAGAAGATAGGGGAGCCTCACCAGAACCAGGAAAGCTCAGAATAGCTGTTGTCAAAAATTGGCTGAGAGAGGACAGTTGAATCCCCTCCATGCCACCAACTGACCTGCTTATGATGGTGGATATGTGTGTTGTATATACACACACATACACACACGGGGCTCCCCAGGTGGCCCAAGTGGCAAAGAATCTGCCTTCTATGTAGGAAATGCAAGAGATACGGGTTCGATCCCTGGATCAGGAAGATCCATTGGAGGAGGAAATGGCAGCCCACTCCAATTTTCTTGCCTGGAAAAGTCCATGGACAGAGGAGCCCATTGGGCTACAGTCCATGGGGTTGCAAAGAGTTGGACACGACTGAGCATGCTCAAATACAGAATGCATACACGGATGTATATACATATACATGTGTGTATCTATTTTACAGTATGAAGGAGTATAATTTATATATATATATGTATATATATAAATACGTTAGGCAAGCAATGCTGTCAAAAATCATTGCCACATAAAACGGCAAACTCAAGCCTGTGTGTATATAGTTAGTGATGATATTTATCTAATTTTTTCATGTTTAACTTCACCATCAATGATTTTCTCTGATGTATTGATATTTTTGAGTAAGTAACTTGCTTATTCCTGCTAATCATAAATCAGAAGAAAACTTTTATTTTCTTTCAAAAATCTCAATATTTTGCCTGTGAAGTGGTGGGCTCTTTAATTTTCATAGAGGAGTTAGAATTTTGAGAAAAAAAATAAGAGCCATATAGAAGTCAAAAGAAACTATGTATTTTAGAAAAAAATTTCTAGAGAAGGTGGATGAGAGAAAGATGAGATGTTCTTAATTTCAAAAGGAGGTTCAGGAAATAGGCTTTTTTTTCCTAGTAAACTCACATTTTCTAAAATTGGGTTTCAAGCAGTATAATGGTGCTCTGAGGAGGAAATAAATAACAGGAGAGGGAGAAACAGGAAAAAGTGGGTAGAAAAATGTGATAGCATAGTGGAGTGGAGAGATTTCAAGGAGAGACTTCGTGAGTTTCAGATATTAAAGCATTTTTGTCCTAACCTTGATTCACTCTTGGGCTCTGGCTTTAGAATGTTACCTACCCTCCTCCTCATTGTTGAAATGAAAAATTTATGGCTTCTAGGAATCTATGGTCTCCCATGGAGTGTTCTAGAGACTCTTTTTCTGTATGAGGAATAGATATTGGGACAGTGAATGTATCATTAGAATAAAGAACAGTATCCAGTGCAATGTCACCAGAAGCGTTTAACCATACTATGCCAAGGGGCTTACTTCCCCACCGGCTTAAGGTTCTAGGTTTTTTGGATCATCTTTCACATACATTAAAGAAGCATCTTTGATCCATTTTACTTATTTCTGTGGCCTTGTCTGCCATCCTCAGTGAAACATTTGTATGTATGGAAGTTTATATATTGGAGTAATTTGTCTGCTGTGAACTTGGGGGATGTTCTGAGTGCTTCTTTCAGTCAGGTGCTATGGGAAATGAGCTCTGAGTAGGGCTTGTGAATACTGAAAAAGGAACAGACTTCATCTTGCCTGTGCCACAGACTCTTTTCAGATTATAATCCTTGACTTTGAAATTGAAAATGTGCAAATACAGAGCTAATTTAAAAGGCCACTCCACTCTGACTTATGCCAGATATAGCTAAACCTCCCTTTATATAAGCTCAGTGATGGCATCAGATAAAAATAAATGCCCTGTTATATATGCCATTTCCTGCAACCCTGGTGCAATTCCTTGGTATGGAATTTAATTATAGAAGTATTGGTAGTTTTTAAATACTGTTTCCACCTAGTTACTGGTTTGGTGTTTATACCAACATAAGTTTCAAATGATTTCAGAAGCTCGACATTGAGGCAGGGGGCTTGGAAAGAATTCTGTCTTAAAACTCAGAGGTGACAGAAGCTTCAGTTATTAATCAGTGTACCTAGTCATTTTGGGGTTGGGAAAAATTTGACCAGGGCCTCAGAGGTGGAAATGACCATTCTCGACTGTTCTCCATCATTAATCTTTCCCTGAGAATGGCCTCACTCAGGCAGAGGAAGTTTGGAGAGCTGATAAGACATGGGCCAGAGCAGGAGTTTGGAAAGGCTTGAGGTTGTGGGGCATTCCCAGGGTAACGGAGAGAAGTGCAGAGCAGTGAAGCACACTGACTTTGCATTTCGACTCCTGACTTTTCAGGTGGAAATAACTGAGTGCTTCTGACAGCTAGGCTTCAGGCTCCTTCTGGCATGTAAACTGAAGGTTCTTGTGCCTGCTTAGTATCGTAAATTTAAATTCCAGAACATTCAGCTCTGTGTATTTTTTCTGAACACAGTCTCTCTAGCTCTAGCTCAGTCATTTCCAGCTCTTTCGCGACCCCATGGACTGTAGCTCACCAGGCTCCTCTGTCCATGGGATTCTCCAGGCAAGGATCCTGGAGCTGCTTGCCATTTCCTACTCCAGGGTATCTTCCTGACCCAGGGATGAAACCTGCATCTCTTGCATTGGCAGGTGAATTCTTGACCACTGTACCACCTGGGAAGCCCTCTAAACACAATAAGCATCTCAAATAAGCCACAAAATATTTGGATACCCTCAATGATCAATATTAGGCCTAAATTGGGTAGTTATGCATCTAACGTTGGAAATTTCCAACAGTCCCAGTTGAACATAATTGTCAGACTATTTTATCTTGCAAATTTGCAGAGCTTGCATTAGGAATCATTGTGTCATTGTTTAATGAAACGTTTCATGGTATTAAAAATTCAAGTGAGATAGAAATATGTAATTGAACTCTGAATTATTGACCTACTTTCAGTATTTATTCTGAAGTCTTGGAAATCCTCATCTGGGAAACCAAATAAAGTTACATGTAAACATTTACTACTGCCTTATTAGCTCATAACCAAGGAGATGAGATTTTCACAAAGCTGAATTTTCACAATCCCTATAACCATGGACTTTAGAGATGATCAGAAGGTGTCTCTCTAACAGTGTTTTCTGTTTGTTTTGCAGGCTATAGGTTCCAGGCTTGCTGTAATTACCCAGAATATTGCAAATCTTGGCACAGGCATCATTATATCCCTCATCTATGGCTGGCAGTTAACACTTCTGCTGTTAGCAATTGTACCCATCCTTGTAGTAGCAGGAGTTATTGAAATGAAAATGCTGTCTGGACAAGCCCTGAAGGATAAGAAAGAACTGGAAGGTGCTGGGAAGGTGAGTCAAATGAGATAAAATTTCTGACCTTAGAGTAAAATATTCGAAGCAGTGTTGTTCTGTTAGTCATGGCTACTTTCTATGCTCTGAGGATGGCTTTTGTTTTTATTTATTTGGCTGTGCTGAGTCTTCGCTGTGGCCTGTGAACTTAGTTGCAGCATGTGGGATCTTAGTTCCTGGACCAGGGATTGAACCTTGGCCCCCGGCATTAGGAGCACAGGGGTCTTAACCACTGGACCACCAGGGAGGTCCCTGAGAATGTTTTTATTTTCCTCAAAGCAGTCTTATTTGACACTTATTCAGCAGATTGCCAAGTGAAGAGAAGTAGCAAAACAAATTCTTAGACTCACAGAATGACAACTAATTTTGTTGGACTTTTCTAGTTACAGACAATTATTTTCACATCACTTTTTATCCATCCTTCCCCTTTCTCCAGAAATCCATTGCTTTGAGGAATGGAGGCCTATTTAATTAGATGTGGGGAGGGGAGATTTTAAAAAATTGAGAAGTTCACTCTAACTGGCTAAAATGTTAGCACTCTTTCCCTTTCATTACACCTCCTCCCTTCATGTTATTTGTGTTTGCCTTCTGTTATTTTTGCTGTTAGTCACTCAGTCATGTCTGACTGCAACCCCACGGACTGTAGCCTGCCAAGCTCCTCTGTCCATGGGATTTCCCAGGCAAGAATAACTGGAGTGGGTTGTCATTTCCTTCTCCAGGAGATCTTCCCAACCCAGGGATCGAACCTGCGTCTCCTGTTTCCTGTGTTGGCAGGCGAATTCTGTACCACTGACTGAACCACCTGGGAAGCCCCGTTTAGCCTTTATCCAACACATTTTGCTGGGGGTAGGGGGAGCTGTTGCATGCTTGCCTGTTTGTTATTGTTGCTTGGTTTGCATTTTGAGTCTCCCCCTTTTTTTCCAAAAAGTTTTACTTTATATTGGAGCATAGTTGACTAACACTGTTGTGTTAGTTTGAGGTGTGCAGCAAAGTGATTCAGTTATACACGTATCTATTCTTTGTCAAATTCTTTCTGCATTTAGGTTATTACCGAGTTTCGAGTAGACTTGTTGGTTTGAACAGATACGTCATGGCAGTTGCTTTACTCCGCAGGGTGACCTGTGAGATAGGGTCTTCTATTAGCTCCTTTCCCAGGTGAGGCCGGGGTGCAGGCAGGTAATGCCACAGTGCCTTAGAGCTCGCAAGTTTCAGAGCCAAGATTCAAACCCAGACAGTCATGCTCCCAAGTTGTACCTCAGTTAAGAAACAAAGGGGTCTTTGACATATACAAACTACTGTGTGTAAGATGCATAGCTGGTGGGAAGCTGCTGTTTAACACAGATAACTCGACCCAATGCTCTGTGCTGACCTAGAGGAGGAGGATGGAGGGGAAGAGGGAGGCTCAGAAGGAAGGTGATGTACGTACACTTAGAGATGATTCACGCTGTTGTACAGAAGGAACCAACACAACATTGTAAAGCAGTTATACTCCATTCAAAAAAAAATAAAACAGAGGTCTGCTGGTAGAGGAACATAGTCTGATGTCACATGAACTGTATCATTGCAGAAATGAGCGGTCAGAGCCGCGCTCCCTCAGAACTAGGCCTACCGTCTAGGCTAGGGATATATCTGCCTGTGGACCCTCCAAGGTTCCTAAGAGTCAAGGCAGCGATCTGGGCAGATCCAGTGGCCCAGATCCAGTGGCCTTGGGTACTTTGTCTCTGGACCAGGCACCTCACCAATAAGGATGATGAAAGGGGTCCTTTTGGTTGGTTATCAGCCCTCACACTTTTTCTGTTGCCTCCCTGCTATCTCCTCTGACCTTTTGTACCCTGTGTCCTTGGGATTCCTTCAGGAAACTTCTTTGGATCAGCTTTAGTGCTTCTCAGTGATTGTCTGGGGGAGAAAGTCCTCATGTGGGGTTTCCCTTTGGGCAGTCAGAGGCCCGGTCCTGAAGTCCAGCAGGATTTGCTGGCCCTCAGACATTGGCTGTGGTCAGGCCCAGGTGACGTCGGCCCCTGGCAGGGAGTCCGTCCTGTGACCAGTCACTTCAGTTAACCCTGTACTTTGTGGGATTTTCCCCTATGGTGTTGACTCATCTCATGAGAAGACT
>ML660657.1:4682-45093 GCA_007570785.1 Antilocapra americana | reverse complement strand
AAGATCTAAGCATAAGACCAGAAACTATAAAACTCCTAGAGGATAACATAGGCAAAACACTCTCTGCCATAACCCAAAGCGGGATACTCCATGACCCACCTCCCAGAATATTGGAAATAAAAACACGAATAAACAAATGGGACCTAATTAAAATTAAAAGCTTTTGCACAACAAAGGAAACTATAAGCAAGGTGAAAAGACAGCCTTCAGAATGGGAGAAAATAATAGCCAATGAAGCAACAGACAAACAATTAATCTCAAAAATTTACAAACAACTCCTGCAGCTCCATTCTAGAAAAATAAACAACCCAATTAAAAAGTGGGCCAAAGAACTTAACAGACATTTCTCCAAAGAAGATATAAAAATGGCTAACAAACACATGAAAAGATGCTCAACATCAGTCATTATCAGAGAAATGCAAATCAAAACCACAATGAGGTACCACTTTACACCAGTCAGAATGGCTGCCATCCAAAAGTCTACAAGCAATAAATGCTGGAGAGGATGTGGAGAAAAGGGAACCCTCTTACACTGTTGGTGGGAATGCAAACTAGTACAGCCACTATGGAAAACAGTGTGGAGGTTCCTTAAAAAGCTGCAAATAGACCTGCCATATGACCCGGCAATCCCACTGCTGGGCATATACACCGAGGAAACCAGAATTGAAAGAACCACGTGTACCCCAATGTTCATCGCTGCATTGTTTACAATAGCCAAGACATGGAAGCAACCTAGATGCCCATCAACTGATGAATGGATAAGAAAGCTGTGGTACATATACACAATGGAATATTACTCAGCATTAAAAAAAAATTCATTTGAAGCAATTCTACTCAGATGGACGAAACTGGAGCCCATTATCCAGAGTGAAGTAAGCCAGAAGCAAAAACAACAATACAGTATATTAACGCATATATATGGAATTTAGAAAGACAGTAATGAGAACCCAACATGGGAAACAACAAAAGGAACGCAGATGTATAGAATAGACTCATGGACTTTGTGGATGAGGGTAAGGGTGGGATGATATGGGAGAAGGGCATTGAAGCATGTTAATTGTCATGTGTCTAATCAATCGCCAGCCCAGGATTGATGCTCGAGACTGGTGCAGCGAGATTTCCTGGGGGAGAGGGAGGAGGAAGGGGGGTTCCAGAGGGGAAGCATATGTAAACCCATGGTGATATCATGACAATGTATGGCAAAAACAATAAAAAAAAATAAATAAAATAAAATAAAATTTAAGAATATGACTTAAAGTTATATATTTTTGTATACATTTTTATTGAAGGATACTTGATATAAAAATATTTCAAATATACAGTAAAGTGATTTGGTTATACATTATGAATGTGTACAAACTGTGGAAAATTCCTAAAAAGACAGGAATTCTTCACGAAATGTGAAGACCACACCACCTGACCTGTCTCCTGAGAAACCCATACGCAGGTCAAGAAGCAACAGTTAGAACAGGACATGGCACAACAGACTGGTTCCAAATTGGGAAAGGAATATGTTAAGGCTGTATGTTGTCACCCTACTGATATAACTTACATGCTGAGTACATCATGCAAAATGCTGGGCTGTGGGTCATGAGCTGGAATCAAAACTGCCAGGAAAAATACCAACAACCTGATATGTAGATGATACCACTCTAACGGCAGAAAGTAAACGGGAACTAAAGAGCCTCTTGATGAAGGTGAAAGAGGTGAGTGAAAAAGCGGGCTTAAGACTCAACATTCAACAAACTAAGCCCATGGTATCCGGTCCCATCACTTCATGGCAAATGGAAGGGAAAAAAGTGAAAGCAGAGAGAGATTTTATTTTCCAGGGCTCCAAATTCACTGAGGACAGTGACTGCAGCCATGAAATTAAAAGACTCTTGCTCCTTGGGAAAAATAAGCTATGGCAAACCTAGACAGCGTATTGAAAAGCAGAGACATCACTTTACTGACAAAGATATGTATAGTCAAAGCTATGGTTTTTCCAGTAGTCATGTACAGATGTGAGAGTTGGATGATGAAGGCTAAGTGCCAAAGAAATGGTGTGTTCAAATTCTGGTGCTGGAGAAGACTCTTGAGAGTTCCTTGGACTACAAGGAGATCAAATCAGTCAGTCCTAAGGGATATCAACACTGAATATTCATTGGAAGGACTGATGCTGAAGCTGAAGCTCTAATACTTTGGCCACATGATGGGAAGAGTTGACGCACTTCAAAAGACCTTGATGCTGAGAAAGATTGAAAGCAAAAGAAGAGGGCAGCAGAGAATGAGATGGTTAGATAGCATCACCTACTCAGTGGACGTGAATTTGAGCAAACTCCGGGAGGTAGTGAAGTGCAGGGAAGCCCGGCATGCTGCAATCCTTGGGGTCACAAAGAGTCAGACACACTTAGCAACTGAACAACAACGTGTGTATGTGCATATATACATGTATATTTTTTAAAGATTCTCTTCCATTACAGATTAGTAGAAGACATTGATTACAATTCCCTGTGCTATATCGTGTGTGTGTGTGTGTGTGTGTGTGTGTGTGTGTTAGTAATGTCCAACATTAGGCAAGCCCAAGGACTGCAGCTCCCCAGGCTCCTCTGTCCATAGAATTCTCCAGACAAGAGTACTGGAGAGGATTGCCATTCCCTTCTCCAGGGGATCTTCCCAACCCAGCGATCAAACCCCAGTCTTTTGCACTGCGGGCATATTCTTTACTATCTGAGCTACCAGAAAAGCCCACGCTATATTGTAGGACCTTGCTTATCCATTTTACATATAATAGTGTGTATTTGTTAATCCTCAGTTCACAATTTATCCCTCCCTGCCCTCTCCCATTTGGTAACCAGAAGTGTGCTTTCTGTTTGTAAGTCTATTTCTGTTTTGTAAATAAGTTTGACTTGTATAATTTTTTAGATTCCACATAAGTGATATCATATGATATTTGTCTTTCCCTGTTTTTGCCTTTTCTGGATATATGCCCAAGAGTGGGATTGCTGGATCATATGGTAACTCTATTCTAAGTTATTTTTAAGGAAACTCTATGCTGTATTCCATAGTGGCTGTACCAATTTAATTCCTGCAAACAGTTTAGAAGGCTCCTTTTCCTCTACATCCTTTCTACCATTTATTATTTGTAGACTTTTTGATGATGGCCATGTTGACCGATAAGTAGTGGAACCTCACTGAAGTTTTGACTTGCATTTCTTTAATAATTAGTGATGTGCCTAATGGCCATCTGCATATCTTCTTTGGAGAAATGTCTATTGAGGTCTTTTGCATTTTTTTTTAATCTTGGTTTTTTTCTCATATTGAGCTATATGAACTGTTTATGTATTTTGGAAATTAAGCTCTTGTTTATCATGTCATTTACAAATATTTCCTCCCAGTCTGTAAGCTGTCTTTTCATTTTGCTTATGGTTTTGTTTGCTGTGGAAAAACTTTTAATTTAATTAGGCCCCATTTGCTTTTGTTTCCATTATGCTGGGAGACAAATCCAAAAATGTTGTGCTATGATTTATATCAAAGGGTGTTCTGTCTATGTTTTCCTCTAGGAGTTTTATTGTATCTGGATATCCATTTGGGTTTTTAATTCATTTTTTAGAAAAATTTTATTGGAATATTAGTTCATTGTTAGTGTATAGAAATACACCAGATTTCTGTATACTGACCTTGTATCCAGGTCAATATCACTGATGAACAGAGATGTAAATATCTTCAAGAAAATACTAGCAATCTGAATTCAACAATACACTGAAAGGATCATACACCATCATCAAGTGGGATTTATTCCATCAATGCAAAGATTCTTCAATATGTGCAAATTAGTCAATGTGATATACCACATTAACAAACTAAGGAATAAAAACCATACAATAATGTCAACAGATGCAGAAAAAGCTTTTGATAAACTTCAACATCCATTTTTTTTTCTTCTTTTTTTTTTTATTGGTTTTGCCATACAATGACATGATATCACCATGGGTTTACATATGCTCCCCCTCCAGGACCCCCCTCCCTCCTCCCTCCCCCCGGGAAATCTCATTGCACCAGCCCCGAGCATCAATCCTGGGCTGGAGATTGATTAGACATATGGTAATTAACATGTTTCAATGCCATTCTCCCATATCATCCCACCCTTGCCCTCATCCACAGAGGCCACGAGTCTATTCTATACATCTGCATTCCTTTTGCTGTCTCGCATGCTGGGTTCTCATTACCGTCTTTCTAAATTCCATATATATGTGTTAATATACTGTATTGTTGTTTTTCCTTCTGGCTTACTTCACTCTGAATAATGGGCTCCAGTTTCGTCCATCTGAGTAGAACTGATTCAAATGAATTTTTTTTTTAATGCTGAGTAATATTCCATTGTGTATATGTACCACAGCTTTCTTTTTTTTTTTTTTGTTTTTGCCATACATTGTCATGATATCACCATGGGTTTACATATGTTTCCCCTCCGGAACCCCCCTCTCTCCTCCCTCCCCCCTGGGAAATCTCGCTGCTCCAGTCCCGAGCATCAATCCTGGGCTGGCGATTGATTAGACACATGACAATTAACATGCTTCAATGCCCTTCTCCCATATCATCCCACCCTTACCCTCATCCATAAAGTCCACGAGTCTATTCTATACATCTGCGTTCCTTTTGTTGTCTCGCATGTTGGGTTCTCGTTACCGTCCCCACAGCTTTCTTATCCATTCGTCCATTGATGGGCATCTAGGTTGCTTCCATGTCCTGGCTATAGTAAACAAAGCAACGATAAACATTGGGGTACATGTGGCTCTTTCAATTCTGGTTTCCTCGGTGTACATGCCCAGCAGTGGGATTGCTGGGTCATATGGCAGGTCTATTTGCAGCTTTTTAAGGAACCTCCACACTGTTTTCCATAGTGGCTGTACTAGTTTGCAATCCCACCAATAGTGTGAGAGAGTTCCCTTTTCTCCACATCCTCTCCAGCATTTATTACTTGTAGATTTTTGGATTGCAGCCATTCTGACTGGTATAAAGTGATATCTCATTGTGGTTTTGATTTGTATTTCTCTGATAATGAGTGATGTTGAGCATCTTTTCATGTGTTTTTTTAGCCATTTTTATGTCTTCTTTGGAGAAATGTCTGTTAAGTTCTTTGGCCCACTTTTTGATTGGGTCATTTATTTTTCTAGAATGGAGCTGCAGGAGTTGCTTATATATTTTTGAGATTAATTGTTTGTCCATTGCTTCATTGGCTAATATTTTCTCCCATTCTGAAGGCTGTCTTTTCACCTTGCTTATAGTTTCCTTTTTTGTGCAGAAGATTTAATTTTAATTAGGTCCCATTTGTTTATTCGTGCTTTTATTTCCAATATTCTGGGAGGTGGGTCATGTAGGATCCCGCTTTGGTTTATGTCAGAGAGTGTTTTGCCAATGTTATCCTCTAGGAATTTTATAGTTTCTGGTCTTATGCTTAGATCTTTGATCCATTTTGAGTTTATCTTTGTATATGGTGTTACAAAGTGTTTTAGTTTCATTCTTTTACAGGTGGCTGTCCAGTTTTCCCAGCACCACTTGTTAAAGAGGTTGTCTTTTCTCCATTGTATATTCTTGCCTCCTTTGTCAAATATAAGGTGTCCATAGATGCGTGGATTTATCTCTGGGCTTTCTATTCTGTTCCATTGATCTATATTTCTGTCTTTGTGCCAGTACCATACTTTCTTAATGACTGTGGATTTGTAGTGTAGCCTAAAGTCAGGTAGGTTGATTCCTCCAGTTCCATTCTTCTTTCTCAAGATTGCTTTGGCTATACGAGGTTTTTTGTATTTCCATACAAATTGTGAAATTATTTGTTCTAATTCTCTGATAAAGACCTCTGGTAGCTTGATAGGAATTGCAGTGAATCTATAGATTGCTTTGGGTAGTATACTCATTTTCACTATATTGATTCTTCCAATCCATGAACACGGCACATTTCTCCATCTGTTTGTGTCCTCTTTGATTTCTTTCATCAGTGTTTTATAGTTTTCTATATACAAGTCAACATCCATTTATGATAAAAAAAATTCTCCAGGAAGTGGGCATACAGGAAACATACCTCAACATAATAAAAGGCCATATATGTCAAAGCCACAGCTAACATCATTCTCAATGGTAAAAAACTGAAAGCATTTCATCTAAGATCAGAAACAAAACAAGGATGCCCACTCTCCAAATTTCTATTCAGCATAGTTTTGAAAGTTCTAGCCATGGTAATATAAGAAGAAAAAGAAATCAAGGTGATCCACATTAGAAAGGAAGAAGTAAAACTGTCACTGCTTGCAGTGGACATGATACTATACACAGAAAATCCAAAAGATGCCACCAGACCACTACCAGTTTATCAATGCATTTAGTTAAAAGATGACTAATTCACTGTTGTTTGATTAACCAGATTCAGCAATCACTTTTAACGTACTTGGGCAGCTTATCCTTTAATGACTAGTCACTTTCATTAAAAGCCAGAACTATACCTACCTGGACTAAGAAAGGCAGAGACCAATGACCAACTCTTTGGGAAAACATGATACAAAAGAATACAGAACACACTGTGTCATTTCACCTATGGGTATTTGCTAAAGGATTTTACTTCCTCAAAAATGGGAAATTCAGCCCCCTGGGAACCCACAGGCCATGGGAACAGCCCCAACTATAATTCCCCATCATCAGCTTGCACTGAATCCTAACCAGTACAACAGTGGCAAAAAGGAAAGCAGCAAAATTTACTAAAGAACAGTAATCAGAAGAATCATTTCACAGAGGAGATTAAAAATTTGACAAACATTCCACCAAGGATTAAATAATAAAAGGAAGTAAGGAAGTCCACAAAGTAGGAATATTAAAAACATAGGAAACAGATGGCAAGTAAACAAGCAGAAATGGAAGCAGTATGTATAACATATTTCCTTTGTGAGAAAAATAAGATTTATGTTGATTTATAGAAAAAGAAACTCTGGGAAGAAACCAAGGAGAAAGGTTACCTGAGGAGAATCAGAACTGTGCAGAAGGGGCCAAGTGTAGGAGACTTTTTACTCCATAATTAATTTTTTAGTTATTGAATATATGAATATATTACCTATATGAAAAAGTTAACAAATAAAATTAGTAATATATTATGAAAACACTAATTGAGATTCCCAAGGAAACAGCTTGTTTCAAAAATATAGATTTTCAGTATTTAGTCTCAAGTCATTCTCGGAACTAGTCATTTAGTTCAGTTCAGTCACTCAATCGTGTCCAACTCTTTGCAACCCCATGAACCACAGCATGCCAGGCCTCCCTGTCCATCACCAACTCCTGGAGTCTACCCAAATCCATGTCCATTAAGTCAGTGATGCCATCCAGCCATCTCATCCTCTGTCATCCCCTTCTCCTCCTGCTCTCAATATCTCCTAGCATCAGGGTCTTTGAAACGAGTCAACTCTTCACATGAGGTGGCCAAAGTATTGGAGTTTCAGCTTCAACATCAGTCCCTCCAATGAACCCCCAGGATTCCTCTCCTTTAGGATAGACTGGTTGGATATCCTTGAAACCTCAGGGACTCTCAAGAGTCTTCTCCAACACCACAGTTCAAAAGCATCAGTTCTTCGGGACTCAACTTTCTTCACCGTCCAACTCTCACATGCATACATGACTACTGGAAAAACCATAGCCTTGACTAGACGGATCATTATTGGCAAAGTAATGTCTCTGCTTTTCAATATGCTACCTAGGTTGGTCATAACTTTCCTTCCAAGGAGTCTTTTAATTTCATGGCTGCAATCACCATCTGCAGTGATTTTGGAGCCCCAAAAAATAAAGTCTGACACTGTTTCACCATCAATTCACCATGAAGTGATGGGACCAGATGTCATGATCTTAGTTTTCTGAACATTGAGCTTTAAGCCAACTTTTTCACTCTCTTCTTTCACTTTCATCAAGAGGCTTTTTAATTTCTCTTCACTTTCTGCCATAAGGGTAGTGTCATCTGCATATCTGAGGTTATTGATATTTCTCCCAGCAATCTTGATTTCAGCTTGTGCTTCATCCAGCCCAGCATTTCTCATGATGTACTCTGCATAGAAGAAATAAACAGGGTGACAATACAGCCTTGACATACTCCTTTTGCTATTTGGAAGCAGTCTGTTGTTCCATGTCCAGTTCTAACTGTTGCTTCCTGACCTGCATACAGGTTTCTCAAAAGACAGGTCAGATAGTCTGGTATTCCCATCTCTTTCAGAATTTTCCACAGTTTATTGTGATCCACACAGTCAACGGCTTTGGTATAGTCAATAAAGCAGAAATTGGTGGTTTTTGACACTCTCTTGCTTTTTCAATGATCCAGCAGATGTTGGCAATTTGATCTCTGGTTCCTCTGCCTTTTCTAAAACCAGATTGAACAAAGTTCAGGATTCACATATTGCTGAAGCCTAGCTTGGAGAATTTTGAGCATTACTTTACTAGTGTGTGAGATGAGTGCAACTGTGCAGTAGGTTGAGCATTCTTTGGCATTGCCTTTCTCTGGGATTGGAATGAAAACTGACCTTTTCCAGTCCTGTGGCCACAGCTGAGTTTTCCAAATTTTCTGGCATATTGAGTGCAGCACTTTCACAGCATCATCTTTCAAGATGTGAAATAGCTCAACTGGAATTCCATCACCTCCACTAGCTTTGTTTGTAGTGATGCTTTCTAAGGCCCACTTGACTTCACATTCCAGGATGTCTGGCTCTATGTGAGTGATCATACCATCATGATTATCTGAGTCGTGAAGATCTTTTTTGTACAGTTCTGTGTATTCTTGCCACCTCTTAATATCTTCTGCTTCTGTTAGGTCCATACCGTGTCTGTCCTTTATCAAGCTCATCTTTGCATGAAATGTTCCCATGGTATCCCCAATTTTCTTTAGGAGATTTCTAGTCTTTCCCATTCTGTTGTTTTCCTCTATTTCTTTGCACTGATAGCTGAAGAAGGCTTTCTTATCTCTCCTTTGTATTCTTTGTAACTCTACATTCAGATGGGTATATCTTTCCTTTTCTCCTTTGCTTTTCGCTTCTTTTCTTTTCACAACTATTTGTAAGGCCTGCTCAGACAGCCATTTTGCTTTTTTGCATTTCATTTCCACAGTTATGGTCTTAATCCCTGTCTCCTGTACAATGTCACGAACCTCAGTTCATGGTTCATCAGGCACTCTATCAGATCTAGTCCCTTCAATCTATTTCTCACTTCCACTCTGTAATCGTAAGGGATTTGATTTAGGTCATACCTGAATGGTCTAGTGGTGTTCCCTACTTTCTTCAATTTCAGTCTGAATTTGGCAATAAGGAGTTCATGATCTGAGCCACAGTCAGCTCCTGGTCTGTTTTTGCTGACTGTATAGAGCTTCTCCATCTTTGTCTGCAAAGAATATAATCAATCTGATTTCGGTGTCGACCATCTGGTGATGTACATGTGTAGTCTTCTCTTGTGTTGTTGGAAGAGGGAGTTTGCTATGACCAGTGTGTCCTCTTGGCAAAATTCTATTAGCCTTTGCCCTGCTTCATTCTGTACCCCAACGCCAAATTTGCCTGTTACTCCAGGTGTTTCCTGACGTTTTACTTTTACATTCCAGTCTTCTATAATGAAAAGGACATCTTTTTTGGGTGTTAGTTCTAAAAGGTCTTGTAGGTCTCCATAGAACCGTTCAACTTCAGCTTCTTCAGCATTACTGGTTGGGGCATAGGCTTGGATTACCGTGATATTGAATGGTTTGCCTTGGAAATGAACAGAGATCATTCTGTCATTTTTGAGATTGCATCCAAGTACTGCATTTCAGACTCTTTTGTTGATCATGATGGCTACTCCATTTTTTCTAAGGGATTCCTGCCCACAGTAGTAGATATAATGGTCATCCGAGTTAAATTCACACATTCCAGTCCATTTCAGTTCGCTGATTCCTGGAATGTCAATGTTCACTCTTGCCATCTCCTGTTTGACCACTTCCAATTTGCCTTGATTCATGGACCTATAATTCCAGGTTCTATGCAATATTGCTCTTTACAGCATCGGACCTTGCTTCTATCACTAGTCACATCCACAACTGAGTACTAGTCATTACCAAATCTAAAAGGACCTACAGCTGAGTCTCATCTCTATACACATACCAGTGATCAGCATAATCACCCATTGAAACTTTAAATTCTGAAATACCTACTTCAAAAGTAATATTTATCCTCTAATTTTGTATGTGTGTTAGATTTAGGAACTGAACAGATGTCTATATTTTAATGTCTATGATTAAAAACTCAAAACAGATAATAAGTTGTAGGGGTGTAACTCAAACCACTGGAGAACAAACTTAAAGGATTTTAAGAATGCCAGTGTATTCTTCTTGAGGTCAGCAGTTATAATGTAATTCATACCATGTCAAACAGACATTCAATTCTTGTTTATACAGGTAAGCTAAAAGGTTCCAAGAGGCCTTTTAAATCCACTTCCTATCAAAACTTAACCAACTGCTATATGTGTACTTCTAATGATTAAAATTACATTTTAAAATGCTGTGTCATTTTGAAATATAATAATCATTATCTTAGGATCAAGTTCCATTAAAATGAATATGCTATCAATTAATCTCAGAATTAAAGCAATAAATAGAAATAAATGAAGGAAATGTAACTCAGCAAAACCAAAGTTGTGTGCCTCCCTTTCAGTTTATAGATATGAAAAAAGTCACTCTTAAAGAAAATGTTCTTTGCGGTCTGGGGATAAAATTGGCAATATCAAAATTCTACCAGTTTTTCAAGATCTGATGTACACTTCTAATAACTCTTATCAGTGAATGTCTTGATGGTTCATATTGATAACTGAGTTTGATTTATCTTTCTATATATTTTAAAGGAAACTATCTACTCTAAATAATTCCCATAATCATGTTACATTGTAACTTGTCCCAACATTGCCAGGCTCCTCTGTCCATGGAATTCTCCAGGTAAGAATTCTAGAGTGGGAAGCCATTTCCTTCTTCCCAACCCAGCTCTCCTATACTGCAGGCAGATTCTTTACCATTTGAGCCACCAGGGAAGCCCAATATAACCTTAACATGAAGTGAAATACATAGTCCTTGAGAACTATATTTGCAAAGTATTTTAATTAGGTGGTATGCCAAATATCTCCAATTGACTCCTCCAGATTCACTCTGCTTTTCTGGCCTGCTGTGGCCTCAGGGAGGTCAGCCTCTGTGGACTATACCAGCTACCTCCCACACCTACTGACTTTCTGTTGGTTTAAACAAACAGGAATTTGAGAGGAATAGGTAGGGGAAAAGAACAGGGTCAAAGAATTTATTCCCCCAACTTCACTCTTTCTGAGTTGTTGTATACTGGTTACAAGCCTCTAATTAAGGTTGTGATTTTTCCATAGAATCTTTCCATAGAATCTTCCATGGCCCTTTCAGGCTTTGAGATGCCTCTTTATACTACACTCCATATAATTTTTTTCTAATATTATGAAATAAAATTATATATACTGATTACATGATAGTTTTAATTAAGGCTTAATAAATTTCACTTATTTGACACAGTATATCCAAAACATCATTTCAACATAAAATCAATATAAAAATTATTTATAAAAGTAATTTACATTCTATTTTCCTAGTAAGTCTTAGAAATTCAGTGTGTATATTATACTCAGAGCACATCTGAATTTGGACTTGCCATGAGTCCAGATTCTTAAAATTTGGACACTAGCCAATTTTGGATGCCAGCCAATTTTTTTAAATAAAAATTATTGTTATTTTTATTTGGGGGTCTTACAGCAAGTGGGATCTTAGTTCCCCCACCAGTGATCAAAGCCACACACACTTGCATTGTAAACAGAGTCTTAACCACTGGATGACCAGGGAAGTCTGAACTAGCCACATTCTAAATGCTCAATGCTATTGGGTTGGCCAAGAAGTTCATTAGGGTTTTCCATAAGATGTTACAGAAAAATGTGAACAACATTTTTGGCAACCGAAAACACTGTCCCTTCCTTACAGTCTCCTTCCTTCTTCCTGTACATTTTTAATTTGTCTTTTTATTAAACTCTCTTCAGATTTTACCCATGTGGGTGTGTAATTTATTTTCTGACAGGATGAAACTGATATGCATGGAGAAATGCTCAATAGAATGTTCAAGAAAAAGTTATTGGAAATAATACCAAAAAAAAAGTGTATCTTCAACTACATGAAAAATGCACATAAAAGAAACTGCAAGGAAATATCACAAAAATTAACCTAAAATGATGGGACTTTTTTTTTTTTGGTGCTTTCCTGTAATTGCACTGAATTCACTAAAAATATTTTGAAATGTCAGAAAAACATCCTATATAGGGTTCCCCTGGTGGTCCAGTGGTTACGGGTTTGACTCCTGGTCTAGGAGGATCCCACAAGCCACAGGACAACAAAGCCCACGAACCTCAACTACTGAGCCCACGCTCTCGAGCCCAAGGGCCACAACTGCTGAAGCCTGAGTGCCCTAGAGCCAGTGCTCCACAACAAGAGAAGCCAGCACCATGCAAAGCCTGCATGCTGCAGCTACAGAAAGCCTGCACATGGCAGCAAAGCCCCAGCCCAGCCAAAACTACATATTTTGAAAAACATCATATATAACAAAATTGATAAGCAGAATACAATCAATAGGGATTTACTATCTGTTGATGACAGAGGGCAAGATGGTTGGATGGCATCACTGACTCGAAGGACGAGTTTGAGCAAGCTCTGGGAGTTGGTGGTGGACAGGGAAGCCTGGCGTGCTGCAGTCCATGGGGTTGCAAAGAGTAGGACATGAG
Organism: Antilocapra americana; assembly: GCA_007570785.1. NCBI lineage: Eukaryota > Metazoa > Chordata > Mammalia > Artiodactyla > Antilocapridae > Antilocapra > Antilocapra americana. The sequence goes on along the minus strand of ML660657.1, from coordinate 32,304 downwards.
TGAGCAACTGAATGACTTATTTTCTCATAGTAAAAGCTACCCTGAAAAGGCCTATGTGAAAATTAAAATCGAACACAGATTTATGTTATAAACAGAATGTTGAACAAACTGAAAATAACATCACTTACAGCAAATAAGATCACTTATAACAAATCAACACATCTCAGAAAGGGAAGTCCAACACCGCAGAGCTCAGATTATGTAGACAGTACACTGAGTTTAACACTGACAGTTCTCTTCTTTTACAATATAGGTAAGTAGAACAAAGTTGGCACATATGGTCCCATTCAAAGTTTGCACTAAAATTAGTAACCCAATATATGCTATATTTAAATGTGGAGCATTTCTAAATTCTAACTTCTAAAGCTACATGGTAATGAGCTCAGAAATATTCCTTAGTCTGTGGCAGATGAAACAAAGAACAAGTAAGAAAGGGCAATTAAATCTTAGGACTGATTTCTGCCTCTTTTTCTTACTCAGTATCTTCATCACCCAAAGAAAAAAAGTCCATTTGGAGCTGGGAAGGAGGGAATAAATGATGCAAAGATACATCACATCCTCTGTAGCTATTTGGCCTTGCCATCCTTCCTGCTCTTACAAACTGTTATTGCTGTTTAGTGACTCAGTCATGTCTGATTCTTTGTGATCCCATGGACTGTAGCCCACCAGGTTCCTCTGCTCATGGGATTCCCCAGGTAAGAATACCAAAGTAGGTTGTCATTTCATTCTCTAGGGGCTCTTCTCAGCCCAGGGATCGAACCCACATCTCCTGCATTGGTGGGCAGGTTTTTTACCACTGAGCCAGCAGGGAACCCTGCTCTTAAAACAGCTATCCCAAAATATCTAAAATACTTAACATTCTTTTGATTCCCTATATAAGCCTCTCCAAATCTCTTTTAATGTCTGATTTTATTGTAATAACGAAAATGAGAAGCTTAAATATTTAATAGATTAAATAAAATATCATCCATTGAATGGACTATCAGGCAACCATTAAAAGTAATGTTACAAAACAGGAATCCTCACCCTCCAGGAACTAATGTCTGATGATCTGAGGTGGAGTTGATGTGATAATAAAAGAAATAAAGTGCACAATAAAGGTACTGTGCTTGAATCTCTTTAAACCATTCCCCACTCCCAGTCTGTGGAAAAGTTGTCTTCCACAAAACTGGTCCCTGGTGCCAAAAAGGTTGGGGACTGCTGTTTTAAAGGATTATTTCATGCACTACAATGTGAATGTACTTAATGCCACTGAAACTTAAACACAGGTAAAATGATAAATTATATCTTATGTAAATAAAGATAATCATTTATGCAATAACAATGATTTCATAACATGAGGAAATGTTCAAAATGTTTTTTTTAAGTGAAACTATAGTAGAAGCAGACGATATTAAGAAGAGGTGGCAAGAATACACAGAAGAACTGTACAAAAAAGATCTTCATGACTCAGATAATCATGATGGTGTGATCACTCATCTAGAGCCAGACATCCTGGAATGTGAAGTCAAGTGGGCCTTAGAAAGCATCACTACAAACAAAGCTAGTGGAGGTGATGGAATTCCAGTTGAGCTATTTCAAATCCTAAAGGATGATGCTGTGAAAGTGCTTCACTCAATATGCTATCAAATTTGGAAAACTCAGCAATGGCCACAGGACTGGAAAAGGTCAGTTTTCATTCCTATCCCAAAGAAAGGCAATGCCAAAGAATGCTCAACCTACTGCACAACTGCACTCATCTCACACGCGTAAAGTAATGCTCAAAATTCTTCAAGCCAGGCTTCAGCAATACATGAACCGTGAACTTCCAGATGTTCAAGCTAGTTTTAGAAAGGGCAGAGGAACCAGAGATCAAATCGCCAATATCTGCTGGATTATCAAAAAAAGCAAGAGAGTTTCAGAAAAACATCTACTTCTGCTTTATTGACTATGCCAAAGCCTCTGTGTGGATCACAATAAACTGTGGAAAATTCTGAAAGAGATGGGAATACCATATCATCTGACCTGTCTCTTGAGAAACTTGTATGTAGGTCAGGAAGCAACAGTTAGAACTGGACATAGAACAACAGACTGGTTCCAAATAGCAAAAGGAGTACATCAAGGCTGTATACTGTCACCCTGCTTATTTAACTTCTATGCAAAGTATATCATGAGAACCACTGGGCTGGAAGAAGCACAAGCTGGAATCAAGATTGCTGGGAGAAATATCAATAACCTCAGATATGCAGCCAAGTAGCACCCTTATGGCAGAAAGTGAAGAGAAATTAAAAAGCCTCCTGACGAAAATGAAAGAGGAGAGTGAAAAAGTTGACTTAAAGCTCAACATTCAGAAAACTAAGATCATGGCATCTGGTCCCCTCATTTCATGGCAAATAGATGGGGAAACAGTGGAAACAGTGAGAGACTATTTTTTTGGGGAGGGGGGCTCAAAAATCACTGCAGATGGTGATGGCAGCCATGTAATTAAAAGACGCTTACTCCTTGGAAGGAAGGTTATGGCCAACCTAGACAGCATATTGAAAAGCAGAAACATTACTTTGCCAACAAAGGTCAGTCTAGTCAAGGCTATGGTTTTTCCACTGGTCATGTATGGATGTGAGAGTTGGACAGTGAAAAAGGCTGAGTCCCGAAGAACTGATGCTTTTGAACTGTGGTTTGGAGAAGACTCTTGAGAGTCCCTGGGACTACAAGGAGATCCAACCAGTCCAACCTGAAGGAGATCAGTCCTGGGTGTTCATTGGTAGGACTGATGTTGAAGCTGAAACTCCAATACTTTGGCCACCTCATGCGAAGAGTTGACTCATTGGAAAAAAACCCTGATGCTGGGGAGGATTGAGGGCAGGTGGAGAAGCGGATGATGGAGGATGAGATGGCCGGATGGCATCACCGACTCGATGGACATGGGTTTGGGTGGATTCCAGGAGATGGTGATGGACAGGGAAGCCTGGCGTGCTGCAATTCATGGGTTCACAAAGAGTCGGACACAATTGAGAGACTGAACTGAACTGAATAGTATGTTGGACTATAAAGAAAGCTGAGTGCCGAAGAACTGATGCTTTTGAACTGCAGTGTTGGAGAAGACTCTGTCCCTTGGACTGAAAGGAGATCCAACTAGTCCATCCTAAAGGAAATCAGTCTTGAATATTCATGAAGGACTAATGCTGAAGCTGAAACTCTAATACTTTGGAGACCTGATGCAAAGAAGTGACTCACTAGAAAAGACCCTGATGCTGAGGAAGATTAAAGGTGGGAGGAGAAGGGGACAACAGAGGATGAGATGTTTGGATGATATCACTGACTTGATGGACATGAGTTTGAGTAAGCTCTGGGAGTTGGTGATGGACAGGGAAGCCTAGCATGCTGCAGTCTATGGGGTCACAAAGAGTCGGACATGAATGAGGAACTGAACTGATAGTATGAGGAATCAATAGCAACCAATCAATACACAAAAGAAATCAGTAAGCCCAGTGGTCCATTATATAAAATTTAGAAAACATTACAGAAAGAAAAAAATCTCCTCTACTATTCAGCTATAACCATTATGAACCATTATATATCCCTAAAATGAGATGGATGAAGAGAGACTATTAATGTCACCCTGCATCTAAATTCCTTAATAATATAGAGAAGTAGTGCCCAGGCCATTATTGTCTCATCAAAATCCCACACATTTCACCAAAAATTCAAATATCTCTTTTTTCCTTACCTTTTCTATTAACCAATAAAAACAGCTAAAATGAAACTGAGCACTTAACAATTTTACCTTTCACTTTGTATCTATTACCTTAATTAATTTATACAAATAACCTGTGAAGGATGTACTACTATTTTCCTTATTTTACACCTGATAAAACTGTGTCTGACGAATTAGCCACTTTTTTTTTTTCAAGATCACTTAGTAGAAAATGGTGAAACCAAGATTCAGATCCAGATTTAGGTAACACCAAAGTCTGTGATCTTAACTACTCTGATAACGTTTCTCACTTTGGTATAGGCACAAATAAAACTTGCCACATAAAACCAAACCTAGGTTTGATTAAAAATTTTCAGATTCATTGAACAACCCTGTTAATCAGCTCTATCTTGTTAATGTTCTATCTTGGTGCCTAGAACTGGATAGAGTTGATAGACAGGATTATTTAACTCCTCTTACATCAAATAATTTAAAGTATATTTGGCTTCCCTGGTGGCTCAGTCAGTAAAGAGTTTGCCTGTAATACAGGAGACAGGGATTCAACCCCTGGGTTGGGAAGATCGCCTGGAGAAGAAAATGGTAACCCACCCAGTATTCTTGCCTGGAGAACTCCATGGACAGAGAAGCCTGGTGGGCTACAGTCCATGGGATCAGAAAGAGTTGGACATGACTGAGTGACTGACACTTTCACAGTGTATACATTACTTTACAAATTTCAAATAAGAGTAAAACGAATAGCTCACACATAACCCAGAATGTATACCCAATTCATTTTAAATAAGAATCATATGCTTTATTTTCATTAATGTACTTAAAATTGAAGGATTTAAGCAGTCACCACTAAAAATCAAAAGTTTAGTGTTCACTAAACACTAAACTTTTCTCAGCTGTTGAAAATCTGAAAAGGAAAAAATTGTACGTGCAGTAATTTAATGCTTTTATTAGAAACAGAAAATTTTAGATAGTAACATGAGTTTTTTTTCTTAAATTTAGAATAGAAATGAAAGTATAAGAACATACATAGAAGTTTTAAATAATTCCCATAATGAACATATTTCACCTTTTGGTATATTTACATTCTGAAAGAATAAGCTAAAAAACTCAAACAAGGCTACAATAAACAAGTGGTGGGAGAAAGATGCAAGGTGATTTGCTCCGTGTCGCACTAGGTCCTTTAAATTAATTATTAATACACTGTTTGATGTAAAATAATGGCTCTACAGCCTTCTACAGCTTCCCCTGTGGCTCACCTGGTAAAGAATCTGCTTGCATTGCTGGAGACATGGATTTGATCCCTGGGTTGGGAAGATCCCCTGGAGAAGGGAAAGGCTACCCACTCCAGTATCCTGGCCTGGAGAATTCTATGGACTGTATAGTCCATGGGGTTGCAAAGAGTCGGATACGACTGAGCAACTTTCACTATCACAGGCTTATAATTTAATGTTCCAATTGTAAACATCTCTCAATCTCATTACTGAACACTCCACCCTACTGCCTCGCCTTGCATTTCATTAAAATCTAAACTTCTGAGGAAACCATTTACTATGCTCACCCTCTCAAGAGCCCACTAACCATTCTCTGATCCCCGATAATGAACAGAACAAGAAATGAGGGCAGTAGGGAGAAGAGAGACAGGTATTCTCCACTACCAATTTCAGACTGGAGAAAAAAACTCTCTTCCTTTTCAGGCTTCAGAAATCTGAATCCACCACTCTCCATGCCAGTAGGCTCTATTAAACCCCATAACAGCCTTATCTTTGGGGACAAACTTGTATAGAAAAAAATCTACATAGATGATTCTGATCAGCTACTTTCCCAATGAAAACCACCATTCACTCCCCCATTCACCTGGCCTCCTCTTTCCTTTTACTCCATATCCCGCATCACCTTGGGGACAGTAACACCCATGAAGAAGCTTTTGCTGGCTCCTGAACTTAGGTGACCAACTCCAGACCCCTTCAGCAACTCACTGTTGTGACCACACTTGCCACCATCTAGCATTATTCCACTTCTGAAGCATATCTTTAACTCTAAGTTCTCGTTCTGTGACTAAAACCTCCATCAGTCTTAGCTTTATCCTTCCCTGACTGCTTCTACATAAGCCTTTAGGTATCACTGGTATTCCTGTTCCTTGTTTCTCACATTCTCATGACTATCAGTCGCCCTTTTAATTTCACTTCCATCTCAGTCGTGTGTGTGCGCGCTTGGTCGCTCAGTTGTGTCTGACTCTTTGCAACCCTAGTTGCCGGAACCCATTTCTTCAATTACTTTCTTTTAAATCAGTGCTCTTTTCCCCTCATAACCACGTCTCTATCACATATATCCTCAGACCACCATTCTTGAGCCAGTTTAAAGATGACACCACTGTTCCTAGTACTCTAAGCTCTTTCTTCTTACTTGCCACAGTAGCAATTTCAAATGTTCTTGAATCCCACAACCTGCTCCCCAGCCCTAACCTCCCCAGCCTCCTCTGGACTCTGCTCTATCATTGAACTCCTCTTTCCTGAGAATTTTTCAGTCTCCCTGAGTGCATGTGTGACGACACTCCAGGATCTCTCCTCTTACCCTTCCTTAAGGCAAACACTCCCCAGACCAGTGCCACTCAAAGAATGGGCCATGGACAGGCTGTTACTGGTTCTTGAGGAGATAAACTTTCTCCAGATCATAAGACATCCCTACCAACCAAAATCTTTTTAGTCCAACTGATACTCTCTCTCTATTGTAATTGCTCTAACCCTTCCTGTCATTTCATGCTTAGAGTTCTTCTCAAAGTTATTATGTTTCATCTTTCCAACTTTTACAAGGGCCATTGACTAAGAATGCCATTTTCTTCCTTAATTCCTACTATTAAAACTTTGTTAAAGCTTCACTCTTTTCAATGCAATAATTCCAACACCACTCCAAGCTAGATTTGATGTCTCCTGCATGCTTACATAGAACAAAGGTATATCTCTATTCTAGCACTTTCCATATTTATTATAATTATCTGTTCAGATTAAATAACTTCTCCCTTATCCCCTACCATGCATCCACTGAAGTGACTTTCTTATTCATTTTTCTATCTCAGCTTCTAGTACAGTATCTGGCTATAGATAAATGTGTTAAGAATGAATTCATTTACTATCTTCTCTAAACCCCATGATCTTTACCTTTTTCATTCCCAGATTGTGTAAATATCTGTGTTAAAAAAATTAAAATTAAGCAGAATTTCCCAGGTTTATATCCACTCTTTGCTTGAGAATCTATCAATCATCTACCTACTATTAATTTCTTCGACCATTATTTTGGTAACATTCCCTTCTGTCACCTCTGAGATTTTGCTCTATCAGTTAGCACTCCCTCATTTCATCATTTCTCTTTCTATTTTCTCATTGACTTTGGTATGTAAATATATTTAAAGGATTCTAACATCTGAATTAACTATCCACCTACCTATCCCTTCCCTAGAAACAGTTCTTTCTCATTAATTTTATAAACAATTTTTTTTTGTTTAGTCTACCTTCAAATATATCCAGTGGAATCTGGAATCCATCTAAACAAATCCAATTAAATTGCTCAGGGTAATATCACTAACTTCTATCCTACCCTTCAGATCAAATTTGTCACCAAATCAAGTCAATTCTATGTCTTAAGAATACTTTCAAAGCCATGAAATTCTTCCAAATCCAGCTCAGACCCTCATCTTTGATATGACCTCTTGCACTAACCCAATAACTCTATTATAGCATCTCATCTATGTACCTGTCTTTTCTCCATCCCCTAAGACTACTAAGTTTTTTTTTAATTTTTATTTATTTTTAATTGAAGGATAATTGCTTTACAGTATTGTGTTGGTTTCTGCCAAACATCAACATGAATCAGCCACAGGTATATCTATGACTACTAAGCTTTTGATGATAGATATTTTTGTTTTAGTTACCTTCAGTTCCTAGTGCTTTTCAGGATGACTGCCACTCATTATGTATACAACAAACACAATATAACCTGAATAAACATTCCTGTTACAAAGCAAATCCACTCACATGTTCTAAACTATAGTCTGTATTTTTATATAATTCCCAAATCAAAATCTTAATCAACAAATATTTAGTGATACCAGTCACTGTGTCATAGAAAGTGTAAGGATGACTACCTAAACTTGAGCTTAAAATATTCAGTTGAAGACTAAACGTGACTTTGGTTCTCAGGTAGAATATAATAAGTTATGCTGGACCATGTTTCCCCAACAACAAAGGAAAAAATATATTAAGACAGAGAATTAAGGAAGTAAAATGAATTAAAATTCCATCTTATCTATATGACAAAGAAAAAGGGAATCCATTTTTCAAAAAGAAAGCATCATTTTGTTCTTATATAGCTCCTTTTTTATATAGTCCCTAGCATGCAACAAAAATTGCTAGACATGTGAAAAGGGTGAAAATCATATCAAATAATCAAGATTAAAAAAACATTTCCACATTTGAGCCAGATAACAGAGTTTTTTTAAAAAGACTTTAATTTAAATTTAAAAGTTAGAGAAACTAGAAGCAAAAGGAACAGAAAGAAGAGATGGAAATCTCAACAGAAAATCAAATGAAAATTATAAAACTTCAAAATACAACATAAGAAAACTTGAGAAAATATCGTATAAATATTCAAACTGAAGCCCAGAGGAGAAAATGGGGGGAAATATGTCAGTGTGTAAAAGACATGTAGGAAAAATGTTTTAGAAGAAAAAGTCAAAAAAAAGAAAAAAGTTTACCTTCTTTGAAGAGATAAACAAAATCGGTAAACTTTCAGCAAATTTATTAAGAAAAAAGTGAAGGGCTCAAATTAATAAAATTAGAAATAAAAAGTAGTTACAACTGACACTATAGAAATCCAAAGACCATATGAGACTACCACAAGCAGTATCTAGGCCAGAATACTGGAGTGGATGCCCTTTTCCTTCTCCAGGGAGGCTTCCCAACCCAGGGATCAAACCCAAGTTTCCTGCATTGCAGACAGATTCTTTACCAGCTGAGCCACAAGGCAAGCCCAAGGATACTGGAGTGGGTAACCTATCCCTTCTCCAGTGGATCTTTCCAACCCAGGAATCAAACTGGGGTCTCCAGCATCACAGGTAGATTCTTTACCAACCGAGCTACCAGGGAAACCACTACAAGCAACACTACGCCAATAAAATGGAAAACCTAGAAGAAATGGACAAATTCTTAGGAAGTTACAAACTTCCAAGGCTGAACCAAGAAGAAATAGAAAATCTGAACAGACCAATCACAGTTCTAAAATTGAAACCATGACTTAAAAATGTATACAACAGACTTGTGGACTCTGTGGATGAGGGCAAGGGTGGGATGATATGGGAGAATGACATTGAAACATGTTAATTATCATATGTGTAATCAATCGCCAGCCCAGGATTGATGCTCGGGGCTGGTGCATCAAGATTTCCCAGGGGGAGGGAGGAGGGAGGGAAGAGGGAGGGGGGTTCTGGAGGGGGAGCATATGTAAACCCATGGCAATAGCATGTCATTGTATGGCAAAACTAATAAAAAAAAAATAAGAATAGAATAAAAAAAAATTCCCAACAAACAAAAGTCCAGAACCAGGTGGTTTCACAGGCAAATTTTATAAAACATTTAGAGAAGAGTTAACATTTACCTTTCTGAAAGTATTCTAAAAAATTGCAGAGGAAGTAGCACTTGGAAGCTCATTCTATGAGGCCCAATATCACCCTGATATGAAAATCAAAGATATGGCAAAAAGGAAAATTACAGACCAAAATCACTGAAGAACACAGACATAAAAATCCTTAAAAACAAAGAAACAAAAAACCCCCAGAAAATTGAATTTAACAATACTCGATCATATACCGTGATCAAGTTGGATTTATCTCAAGGATGCAAGGATTCTTCAATATATGCAAATCAGTTTCATACACATTAGCAAATTGAATAAAAACCATAAAATCACCTCAATACATGCATAAAAAGCTTTTGACAAAATACAAAACCCATTATGATCAAATCTCTCTAGGAAATAGGCATAGAGGAAGCATACCTCCATATAATAACATCATATATGACAAACCCACAACTTTTTCTCAATGGTAAAAAACTGAAAGCATTTTCTCTTAAGATCAGAACAAGAAAAGGATGTCCAGTCCCGTCACTTTTGTTCAACATAGTTTGGAAGTCCCATCTATGGCAATCGAAGAAATGGAAATAAAAGGAAGTCAAATTAAAAAAGAAAAAACACTATCACTGTTTGTAGATGACATGATACTTACTATACATAGAAAATCCTAAAGATGTTACCAGAAAACTACTAGAATTTATCAATGAATTTGGTACACTTGCAGGATACAAAGTTAATACAGAGAAATCTCTTGCATTTCTATAACTAACAACAAAAGATCAGAAAGAAAAATTCAAGAAATGATCCCATTTACCATAGCATCAAAAAGAAGGGAATACCTAAGAATAAACCTAAGGAGGCAAAAGACCTATACATAGAAAACTATAAGATGCTGATGAAAGAAATCAAAGATATACCATGTACTTGATTTGGAAGAATTAATATTATTAAAATGACCATACTATACCAGGCAATCTACATATTTAATGCAATCCCTATCAAATTACCTATGATATTTTTTCAAAGAACTAGAACAAAAAAAGTCTTAAAATTTGTATGAAAATACAAAAGACCCCAAACAGCCACAGCAATCCTGAGAAAGAAAACTGGAACTAAAGAAATCAGATTCTCTGACCTCAGCCTATACTACAAACCTACAGTACAGTACTGGCACAAAAACAGAAATATCAATCAATGGAATGAGACAGAAAACGGAGAAATAAATGCATGCACCTATGGTCAATTAATCTATGACCAAGTATGCAAGAATAGACACCAGAGGAAAGAGTCTCTTCAATACATGGTTCTGGGATAGACAGTAAAAAATGAAGTTAGAACATTCTCTATACTATAAATAAACCCATTTAATATAGTGTTTAAACCTAAATACTATAAGCCTATTAGAGAAAAGCATAGGAAGAACACTCCTGGACATAAATCACAGTAAGATCTTTTTTGATCCACCTCCTAAAGTAATGAAAATAAAAGCAAAAATAAACAAACAAGATCTAATCAAATTTACAAGCTTGTGCACAGCAAAGGAAATCATAAACAAAAATGAAAAGACAATGCAGAAAATAGGAGAAAACATTTGCAAACAAAGCAACTGATAAGGGATTAACTTCCAGAATACACAAACAGCTCATGCAACTCAATAAGGCTTCCCTGGTGAGTCAGCTGGTAAAGAATCCACCTGCAAAGCAGGAAACCTGGGTTCAATCCCTGAGTTGGGAAGATCCCCAGGAGAAGGGAACAGCTACCCACTCCAGTATTCTGGCCTGGAGAATTCCATAGACTGTATACTCCATGGGGTCACAAAGAGTGGGACACAAGTGAGTGACTTCCACTTCACTTCAAATGCAACTCAATATCAAAACAAACAAACCAATAAAAAAAATAGAACATCTAAATAGACATTTCTCCAAAGAAGACATGCAAATGGTCAAAAAGCACATGTAAAGATGCTCAACACCATTAATTATTAGAAAAGTATAAATGAAAACTACAATGAGGTATCACCTCACACCAGTCAGAATGGCCATTGCCAAAAATATCTATAAACAATAAACACTGGAGAGAGTGTAGAAAAAAGGGAACTCTCCCACACTGTCAGCAGGAATGTAAATTGGTACAATCACTATGGAGAATGGTATGAACTGCTAGTCTCTGTCATGTCTAACTCTTTGCAACTCCATGGACTGTGGCCCACCAAGCTTCTCTGTCCATGGAATTTTCTAGGCACAGAGTGGGTAACCAATCCCTTCTTTAGGGGATCTTCCTGACCCTGGAGAAGTGTATAAAGGTTCCTTAAAAAACTAAAACATAGAACTACCATAAGATCCATCAATCCCACTGCTGGGAATATATCCAGAGAAAACCATAATTTGAAATATACATGCACTCCAGTGCTCACTGAAGCACAATTTGCAATAACCAAGACATGGAAGCAACCTAAAGGTTCATCTACAGAAGACTTGATAAAGAAGAGGTGGTACATATATACAATGGAACATGATTCAGCCATAAAATGAATGAAATAATGCCATTTGCAGCAACATGGATGAACCTAGAGATTATCATTCAAAGTGAAGTAAATTTAAAGATAAACACCATATTAAATTACTTATATGTGGAATCTAAAAAAAAAGTTATATAAATGAACAAAATAGAAACAGATTCACAGACTTTGAAAACTAATTTATGGTTAACAAAGGGGAAACATGGGCATAGGAGGGATAAATTATGAGTTTGGGATTAATCTGTACACATTGTTTTATGTAAACTAGAAAATCAACAAAGACCTATTTGTGATAACACAGAAAACTACTCAATACTTTACAATAACCTGTATGGGAAAAGAATCTGAAAAAGAATGGATATAGGTATAACTGAATCACTTAGCTGTACACCTGAAACTAACACAACACTGTAAATCAATTATACGTCAACATAAAATAAAAATTAAATTTAAAAAACACAAAAAAGGGAAAGTCTAACACACAAGTAATTGGAACTCCATAGGGGAAGGAAAAAGAGAATGGATCAGAAACAAAAGTTCAAGAGACATGACCAACAATTTCCCAAATCTCATTAAGGATATCCACTCACACATTCAAAATCTTAGTGAACTACAAAACTGAATACAAAGAAAAATACACCCTGGTGCATTATAGCCAACCTGCTAAAACTTTTAAAAGGGGCAGAAACGGTGGTGGTGGTGGTGGTAGTGGTGATGGCGAACACTGCAACATAAGCTTTGGTAGCCAGGAAATATTAGAACATTATTTTTTAAATGATAAAAGAAAAAATCTTGCCAATCTAGAGTTTTATAATCAACAAAAAAGTATTTAAAAATCAAAGAAAATAAGAACATTTATAGATAAAAACTAAGAAAATCAATTGTCATTAATCCTGTATTGTCAGAAATATTACAGAAAATCAGACTGAAACAGACAGAGGTATTCAACTAGAGGTAGGAGTGAAGGGCACTGGAAAATGTAAACCCATGGGTTGTTGCTGTTCATTCGCTAAGTCATGTCTGACTCTCTGTGACCCCCTGAACTACCACATATCAGGCTTCTCTGTCCTTCCCTATCTTCCAGGGCTTGCTCAAACTCATGTCCATCAAGTCAGTGACGCCATCCAACCATCTCATCCTCTGTCGTCCCATTCTCCTCTTGCCCTCAATCTTTCCCAGAATAATGGTCTTTTCCAATGAGTCAGCTCTTCACATCAGGTGGTCCCACAGCCAGTCCCTCCCATCAGGAAATTTGCATAAGCCTCTTATCCTCATACATCAGTGGGCAGACAGAAGCAGCAAGAACTATCAACCCACAATCTCCAGAATAAAAACCACAATCACAGAAAGCAAGCCAAAATGAACACATGGATCACCGCCTTGAATAACTCAAGCTATGAGCCATGTCATGCCGGTTCACCCAAGACAGATGGATCACAGTGGAGAGTTCTGACAAAACGTGGTGCCCTGGAGAAGGGAACAGCAAACCACTTCGGTATTCTTGCCTCGAGAATCCCATGAATAGTATGAATATATGACCAATAATTTTTAATTGATTATTTAAAAGAAAAATGCTGATGTGAAGCATAATCTATAACATATGTACAGGTCAAATATGACAATAATAATGTCAAGAACAGAAGATAATTATTTATAGTACTATAAGGCTCTTATATAATTCATGAGGTAATAAATATTAATTTGAGATAGATTATAATAAAGAGTATATACATTATATGTAAATGGACCAAACATGCCTTTTAAATAAGAGAGATCTTCAGGATTCATTTAAAAAACTGAAAAACTGTACTATGCTTACAACAAACAAAAGTTCAAAAGGTAGAGGATATACTATACAAACATAAAGCAAAAGAAAGCCAATGCGGTTGTATTAATATTTTTAAAAGGGTAGACTTAAAGATAAGAAATAACACTAGAATTGTTACAGTTAAAGGAGTATATTTTTAATGATTAAAGAACATATTGATTCAACAGAAAGATAAAAGATCGTATTTGTCTGTATGCTACCTCAAGAAGTACAAAATAAGAATCTGACAGAGATAAAAGGAAATAAAGAAGTCTATGATAATAGTTATCAAATTAAAAAGACCTCTCAGGATGAAAGACTTGTATGTACACTGAAAAACATGAGACAGATGAAAGAAATTAAAGATACAAATAAATGGAAAGATTTTTCATGCTCATGAATTGGAAGAATTTATATTTTTATAATGCTTATACTAAAGCAATGTACAGAGCAATACAGTCCCTATTCAAAACCCAATGGCATTTTTCACAGAAATAGAAAAGTTTCTAAAATTTGTATGAAATCATACAAGATTTCAAAAAGCTAATGTACTCTTGAGAAAGAAAACCAAAGCTGGAGACTTCACAATCCCTTATTACTAATCTAGAAAAATTATACAGATGAATGTATTTCCAAGGCAGAGACAGAGATGCAGAGATAGAGAATGGACATGTGGCCACCACGGTGGAAGGCAAGGGGTGGATGAACTAGGAGATTAGGATTGACATATATACATTACCACCTGTAAAACAGAGAGCAAGTGGGAAGTTGTTACACTGCACAGCAAGCTCAGCTCGGTGCTCTGTAAGGATCTAGAGGAATGGGATGGGGGTGGATGGGAAGGAGGCCCAGGAGGGAGAGGATTTATGTATGCATATGGATGATTCACTTCACTGTATCGAAGAAACTAATGTAACATTGTAAAGCAACTGTATTCCATTAAAAAACTCACAAAGCTACAATAATCACATCTACAGTACTGGCACAAAAACAGAGACAAAGAGCTCAGAAATAAACCCACATAAATGTGGTCAATAAACTTACAATAAAGCAACCAAGAATATACAATGGGGAAAGGATAGTCTCTTCAATAAAATGGAGTTGGGAAAACTGGATTGCCACATGCCAAAGAAGGAAACTGGACCACTACCTTACAGTATACTCAAACATTAACTCAAAATTAACAAAAGTTTTGAATGTAAAACCTGAAATCATAAAACTGGAGGAAAAAAAGCAACAAATTCCTTGATAATGATTTTGGAAATTACTTTTTTTTATTTGACACCAAAATCAAAGGCAATAAATGCAAAAAATAAATAAGTGGGATGACATCAAACTTAAAAGCTTCTGCAAAGCAGAGAGAACCATCAACAAAATGAAAGCCAACCTACTCAATGGGAGAAAATATTTGTAAGTCATGTACCTGGTAAGAGGTTAATATTCAACATATGAAGAACCCATTCAACTCAAGAGCAATAACGATACAATTAAAAATGAGCAGATGATCTGAATAGACATTTTTCCCAAAGAAGACATACAGATGACCAACAGGTATGGGAAGAAAGATGCCCAACATCACTTATCATTGCCGCTGCTGCTGCTGCTAAGTCACTTCAGTCGTGTCGGACTCTGTGCGACCCCACAGACGGCAGCCCACCAGGCTCCCCCGTCCCTGGGAGTCTCCAGGCAAGAACACCGGAGTGGGTTGCCATTTCCTTCTCCAATGCATGAGAATGAAAAGTGAAAGTGAAGTTGCTCAGTCGAGTCTGCCTCTCTGCGACCCCATGGACTGCAGCCTACAAGGCTCCTCCTTCCATGGGAGTTTTCCAGGCAAAAGTACTGGAGTGGGGTGCCATTGCCTTCTCCGTCACTTATCGTTAGGAAAATGCAAATCAAAACCACAATGAGATATCATCTCACATTTGTTAGAATGACTTACCAAAAAGACAAGTGTTGGCAAGGACATGGAAAAAGGGAATGATTTGGTACTGTTGGTGGGAATGTAAACTGGAACAGCCACTATGGAGAACAGCATGAAGATGTCACAAAAAAATTAAAAATAGAGCTGCCATCTGATCCATCAATTCCACTTCTGGCTATTTATCCAAAAAAGAGAAACACTAATGAGAAAAGATACACACCTTCCACATCCACATCAGCATAATTTACAACAGTCAAGATATGGAAGCAACCTAAGTGTCCAACAATGGATGAGTGGATAAAGAAAATTTAATGTGAAATTTATATATATAATATTTATATGTAAATATATGAAAGCATTATATATTTGAATCTATTATTTTATGTATAGATTTATATATTATGTTTAATACATATTTTTATTAGGCATAAAAAGAAGAAATACTATCATTTACCACAATGTGAAACTTGGAAATGTCATGCTAAGTCAAATAAGCCAGACAGAGAGAGACAAATATGATCTCACTTAGGTGTGGATACTAGAAACAAACACACACAAGCTGATGGATACACAGAACAAACTTCTGGTTGTTGAACATGGGGGATGGGGAGTGGGCTCCGTGGATGAAGAGGTCTAAAAATACAAGCTATAAAGTCAGTCATGCAGATACTGTCATGGGGACAGTAGCTAATAATGCATGCTTAGTTGCTCAGTCATGTCCAACTCTCTGCAATGCCATGGACTATATAGCCCTCCAGGCTCCTCTGTCCATGGGATTATCCAGGCAAGAATACTGGAGTGGGTTGCCATTCCCTTCTTCACAGCATCTTCCCGACCCAGGGATCGAACCTGGATCTCCTGCATTGTGGGCAGATTGTCTACCATCTGAGACTGGGGAGAAATTTTCTCATATCTGGTAAAACCTTAATCAGCGTTAGTCAATTCAAGAGATTAGGACTTAAAATAGCAACCAGCAGCAAACCGAAGGACTGAGGCTGCTGCTTTGTTTTGTTTTTCTGGGGAGGGGAACTAGGCCTGGGAGGGACATATGTCTGTCCCTCATTGGACCACAAGCAATCATGACTCACTGAGGGCTGGCTGGTGTGTGCCCACACCAAGCTAATTACACTGCATTGTATATTTGAAAGTTGCTAAGATGAGTAAATTTTAAAAGTTTTCATCACAAAAATAAAATGTGTTAATTATGTATGATGATGAATGTTAGCTAGTCCAACTTTGATGATTATTTTGCAACATATATAAGTATCAAATTGTTGTGTTGTATCCCTGAAACTAATATAATGTCATATGTCAATTACATCTAAAACTTTAAAAAATGTTAAGGCCTCTATCAGTATCTGATAGAATAAGCAAACAAAAAAATCAGTGATGATATAAAACATTCGAAAAAAATGACTAAGCAACTTGACAAAACTGATATTTAGAATACTGCATTCAATGACAATATATTTCTGCTTGAAGGGATAATCTTTTAACAAAATAGACTATATACTGGATCATAAAACAAGTATTAAACATTTCACAATACTGTAACATACAAAGTATGCTCTCTGACCATAATGAAATTTAAGAAGCACTCAAAAATAAGAACTAGAAAAGTTCTAAAAGTTTAGAAAGTAGGCAACATAAATCTGATTTAGTTATAAGTCAGAGAAAAAAAAACCCACAGTGAAACCTAAGTGAATAGCAACGAAAAACCAATATGTTAAAGCTCATTAAATATAGCTAAAGTACTGCTTAGATGGCAATTTATAACTGAAGGTGAATAAAATGGAAACATTTAAATATTGAAAAATACATCTTTCCAATTCAAAAAAACTAGAAGACAAATAACAAAATAAGCTGCAAGAAAAAAATATATAAGAGAAAAAGAAGCAAAAGAAAAAGAAAATATACAATTAAAATATACCTAGAATTTACTCATTAAAATTTTAATTTTTTAAATAAAAACCCTAGCAAGACTGATTAAGAAAAAATGGGAGAACAGCCACAAATTATGAATAACAGAAATATAAAAAGAGGGCATTCCTATAGATCCTACAGACATTAAAAAGATAAAATATAAATACTTCTATCAATAAACTTAAAAATTTAGATAAAAAACTCTTGAAATATACAACCTATCAAAAATGACACAAAAATATATAAATTCTGAATACTCCTGTACCTATTGAAGAAACTCAAACAATAACTTAAAACTTCTCAAGAAATGCAACAGTACAAATCTAGTCTGGGATTTTCACTCTTAAGTTCTTCAAAACATTTTTAAGGAAAACAGTACTACTCTTACACAAACTCTTCCAGAGAAAAAGAGTAACACTTTCCAAATCACTTTATAAGGTCAGCATTATATTCATATCCAAACCTGAAATACATTAAAAAAAAAAAAAAGAAAGAAAGAAAAGTTACATGCCAGTGGTAAAGGGCACGCCTACCAGTGCAGGAGACACAAGAGACGCAGGTTGAATCCCTGGGTCGGGGAGATGCCCTGGAGAAGGGAGTGAGAATCCACTCCAGTATTCTCGCCTGAAGAATTCCACGGGCAGAGGAGCCTGGCAGGCTATAGTCCGTAGGATCACAAAAAGTTGGACATGACTGAACCAACTTAGCACACACAGAGCACATCCCTCCTGAATATAGGCACAAGAAACTTAGACAAAATATTAGCAGATTGAATGCAAATAAATTGGTTATAAATAAGAATAGGATATAATAACCAAGTAGGGTTTACACCAGGAAGGAGAGGATGGCTTACCATTCGGGAACAAATCAATACGACTTCACTACATTAACCAGGTAAAGGATAAAACCTGAGACTTCTAAGACCTATCTAAAAAGGTATGGGAAAAAAAATTAATATATTTCAATATCCATTCATCACTAAAAAAAAAAAAAATCAGCAAACTAGGAATGAAGGGGCTTGGGGGTAGAAACACTTTGGGGTAAAAACTGCCCATAAAATTTCTATATAAAATTTACATAGGTATACAAATGTCCTAAATTGGCCAAGAAAATATAGAAGAAAAGCTAAGGTAATTAAGAGAGTATAGAATTGCCTTAGTGGAGGAGAACGGAGTACAGAAATAGGCACGTCTGCACACACTCTAAGCACACGCAGAGTCACTTGATTTATTACCAAGACACTAACTGCAATTTAGAGTGGAAAAAGACACTCCTTTAAATAAAGGTACTGGAGCATGCAACTAAAGAATCATATATAAATATTAATATAATTATAAATACATATGAATGATATAGGAGAAAAGGTGACCCCTACCTGAACCATTTACAAAAGTTAATTCAAGGTGGATCACAGATCTAATGTACAAACCAAAACAATAAATCTTCTAGAAGAAACCATATAAAAAATATCTTCATAACTTTGGAGTAAAAACTTCTTAAGCAGAGCAGAAAAAAACACTGACCATAAAAAGTACACTGATAAATTGTTCTTCATTTAAATTAAAACATCTTTTGATTAAAGTACAACATTAAAAGAGTGAAAAGGCAAGACTCTGATGAGATAAATTCAAAGCCTATGTTCAAGAATAGAATCATATCCAAACATATTAAGAACTACCCTTATAAATCAATGAGAAAAAAGACAATCAACCCTATTTTTTAATGGGTAAAAATAAAAAACAAAAAATTTTAAAGAACAAATGCAATTGGCCAGTAAACATAAGGAAAACACTAAACATGCTAAAAATTTTACCCACAATGCTAAAATTAAATAGATAATGCCAAATGGCAAGAATGTAGAGCAATTAAAACTCTCATACATTACTGATGGAAACAGCTGGTAAAACTATTTTGGGAAAATATTTGGCAGCATCAAGTGAAGATATACATATGCCTATATGTGACACAAAAATTCCACTCCTGGGCATACACCCAACAGAAATGAGTATTTCAGTCCACTAAAAAAAATTATACAAAAATGTTGATGACAGTAATTTTATGATAGCAAATACTAGAAGCAACCTATATCTGTAATTCAATGTAGAAGAGATAAATTAATTACAGTATGTTCATACATTGGAATAAAACTCAGCAATAAAAAAAGAACAAATTACTAATACATGCAATAACATGGAAGAATCTCAAAAAAACAATGTTGAACAAAAGAGGTCCAACAGAAAGAGTAGATACTGCATGATCTATAGTGATAACAGAACAGTGGTATATGACTGAAGGGAATGAGTCAGTGGTACCTGCCTGAAGGGTGTTATGTAGAATATTTCTGAAATATTTTATATTTTTATTTAGGTGTTGATTACATTAGAAAAAATCATTGCACTCCACACTTAAGATTTATGTACTCTAATATATTTAATACCTCACTTTAAAAAAAAAAAAAAGGAAAAGACAATTGAAAATAATATGTATGTACTGTGTTGCTGTTGTTTAGTCAATGAGTCAAGTCCGACACT
This sequence comes from Antilocapra americana, assembly GCA_007570785.1. Lineage (NCBI taxonomy): Eukaryota > Metazoa > Chordata > Mammalia > Artiodactyla > Antilocapridae > Antilocapra > Antilocapra americana. The sequence goes on along the minus strand of ML660657.1, from coordinate 12,294 downwards.
TTAGCAACACCACAGACTGTAACCTGCCAAGAGCCTCTGTCTGGGGGTTTCCCAGGCAAGAATACTGGAGTGGGGTGCCATTTCCTTCTCCAGGGGATCTTCCTGACCCAGGGTTCAAACCCACATCTTCTCCTTGGCAGGTAGATTCTTTACAACTGAGCCACCTGGGGAGCCCATATATGCACTATGTAAGGCAGTAAAAAAAAAAAAAAATGTAAATACAAAAACTGAGTAGTACAGGAGTTCAGAGGACTCTCAAAAGAGTTATATCTAAAATAGAAAGTAAAAGCCAAAAGATTTGGACTGAGTCTTGAATAGATAGGAATCACATAAGCACAGAGCAAGTATATGAGCAAACTATATATACACAGTAAGGAAACACAGGCATATGTGATGACTGGTGAGTACTCCAGCTAAAATGATATATATCAACAGTTCCTAAAGTGTGCCCTCAGATCATCAGTATCAGTTGCTCGAAATCTGAATTCTCAGGTCCCATCCCAGGCCTACAGAATCAGAAACACAAAAATCAGTTTCAACAAACCCTCCAGGGGACTCTGATGCACAAAACGTTTCTGAACCCCTCATAAAAGAAGCTGGTATAAGAAAAATCTATAATAGCAGGCAATAACTACAGGTCTACAAGAGTAGTCTTTGGAAAAGCCATAAAAATTGTTTCAGATAAAAATCAATGTATTAGTGGCTTCCCTGGTGGCTCAGATAGTAAAGAATTCAACTGCAACATGGGAAACCTGGGTTTGATCCCTCGGTTGGAAAGATCCCCTGGAGATGTGAATGGCTACCCACTCCAGTATTCTTTCCTGGAGAAATCTATGGACAGAGGAGCCTCGTGGGCTACAGTCCAAGGGGTCACAAAGTGTTGGACATGACTGAGTGACTAACACTAATTCAATATATTATAAGAAAGCAAAAAGCTATGAGGAAGAGATATTCTGGTGATGAGTTTGATTTGACATACAAAACATACTATTCTAAGAGACATCAAAGTGGAATGGTTTAACAGGAAGATCAGAGTACAGGACTAGAACATATGAGATAATTAATTTCAAAAGAATTTATAAAGTTGTTACATACTGCTAGTTCCTGGAGACAGAAAGACGAATAAAAATAGACCCTGCCATTGCTGCTGACAGTTTATAATCTATATCAGAGGGCCTTAAACTTTTTAGAATCAAGACTCCTTCACACTCAAAAATTATTGAGAACCCCCAAAATCTTCTTTTGTATGGATTATATCTATAATTACCACATTGGAAATTAAAACTGAGAAATTTATACACACACATACACACACAAGTTCATTTAACAAACACATTGCATGTATTTTTATGAAGAGTAAATTTTCAAAAACAAACCAACCAGAGGAGTTAATTTCTACAAATCGCCTTAATGTCCAACTTAACAGGGACAACTGAAGTTTCATATCTACTGCTGCATTCAGTGTACTGGAGAAGTAATTCACTTTGATTGAAGTATGTAAAGAAAATCTGGCCTCGGACAGTCAGGTAACTGGAAAAATATTTCAATAAATTTTCCAGATAATTGTGGATATTTTTCTTTGATACCACATCAAAACATAACCAGGGACAATTTCCTAACAATCAGTTGCAATATGATATCCAGAACCATATCAATGAACTTTTCACACTCCATACACTTGGAGAAAATTAGAGTGAAGAAGGCACATAACACCTATGAAAACAGTTTTGGCTTTGAAGATCACCCAAAGGAGCTCAAAGAGCCCTTCAAAGACCCATGAACTATGCTTTAAGAACTACCAATCTAGACTGACAATCCAGGTAACAGTTCAAACCTCAGAAGTAAAGAATCATGTATTCCTCAGTTCAGTTCAGTCGCGTCCAACTCTTTGCGACCTCATGGACTGCAGGACGCCAGGCCTCCCTGTCCATCACCAACTCCTGGAGTCCACCCAAACCCATGTCCATTGAGTCAGTGATGCCACCCAACCATCTCATCCTCTGCCATCCCCTTCTTTTCCTGCCTTCAATCTTTCCCAGCATCAGGATCTTTTCAAACGAGTCAGTTCTTCACAACAGGTGGCCAAAGAATTGGAGTTTCAGCTTCAACATCAGGCCTTTCAATGAATATTCAGGAAAGATCTCCTTTAGGATGGACTGGTTGGATCTCCTTGAAGTCCAAGGGACTCTCAAGAGTCTTCTCCAACACCACAGTTCAAAGGCATCAATTCTTCGGGACTCAGCTTTCTTTATAGTCCAATTCTCATATCTGTATATGACTACTGGAAAAACCATAGCCTTGACTAGACGGACCTCTGTTGGTAAAGCAATTGTCTCTGCTTTTTAATATGCTCTCTAGGTTGCTCATAACTTTCCTTCCAAGGAACAAGTGTCTTTTAATTCCATGGCTGTAGTCACCATCTGCAATGATTTTGGAGCCCAGAAAAATAAAGTCTGCCACTGTTTTCATTGTTTCCCCATTTATTTGCCATGAAGTGATGGGACCAGATGCCATGATCTTAGTTTTCTGAATGTTAAGTATTAAGCCAACTTTTTCACTCTCCTCTTTCACTTTCAGCAAGAGGTTCTTTAGTTCCTCTTCACTTTCTGCCATAAGGGTGGTATCATCTGCATATCTGAGGTTATTGATATTTCTCCCAGTAATCTTGATTCCAGCTTGTGCTTCATCCAGCCCAGCATTTCTCATGATGTACTCTGCATATAAGTTAAATAAGCAGGGTGACAATATACAGCCTTGACATACTCCTTTTCCTATTTGGAGACAGTCTGTGGTTCCATGCCCAGTTCTAACTGTTGCTTCCTGACCAGCATACACGTTTCTCAAGAGACAGGTCAGGTGGTCTGGTATTCCCATCTCTTTCAGAATTTTCCAGTTTATTGTGATCCACACTGTCAAAGGCTTTTGCATAGTCAATAAAGTACAAATATATGTTTCTCTGGAAAACTCTTGCTTTTTTATGATCCAGGGAATGTTGATAACTTGATCTCTGGTCCCTATGCCTTTTCTAAAACCAGCTTGAACATCTGGTAGTTCACGGTTCATGTATTGTAGATGTAAGTGCTCCATGTAATCCTCATGGAGCACTTTCTCCTAACTCCTCCTCATCCTTCAGCTAGGGCCTGCTCATCTATCAACTTTCAGCTCAAACACTCCCCAGAACACCATTTACAGAACTCTCTCCTACCAACTACAGAGATCCCATGTTAGGCATCCTCACTGCATTTATCACATGATAATTTTACTTTTACTTATGAGATTTTTTTTCTCTTTTGCTTATCTCATGCTACTCTATATAGGGCTTCCCAGGTATTTCAGTGGTAAAGAATCTGCCTGACAATGCAGGAGACACAGGAGACATGGGTTCAATTCCTGGGTTGAGAAGATCCCCTTGAGTAGCAAATGGCAACCCACTTCAGTATTCTTGCCTGGAGAATCCCATGGACAGAGGACTCTGGCGGTATAAAGTCCACAGGGTCTCAAAGAGTCGGACATGCCGGAGCACCCACACAGACACTCTATATGTTTCTCAAGGGCTCAGGTCACTGGAATGTCTACTTGTGTTCACAGTTATATCCCCAGCACCACTTTTACTTTCTAAGCTCTATCCTTGATGTAGCAGAGTGACCCATTTAAAATCTAAGTTAGGCTGGTGGCCAAAACAGTGGAGTACGATGACCTCGCACTCACTTCCTCCCTTGAGCACACCAAAATTACATTTATTTATAGAGCAAATATCTGTGAGAACAACCTAAAGACTAACATGAACAATTTCTACAACTAAAAATATAAAGAACAAACCACAAAATAATAAGTAGGAGGGGCAAAAATATAGTAAAGACTCACACACTAAGGCATGTGATCTACACATGAGAAGATCATCACAACTGCGCAGGTTCCCTCCAAAGAGCAAGGGATCTGGAGCTGCACATGGGGCTGCCCAGCCCAGGGGTTCCGCACTGGAAAGACAAGCCCCCGGGACATCCAGCTTTGAAGACAAATGGGGCTTGTCTGCGGGAGAGCCAGAGGGCTGTAGAAACAGAGATTCCACTTTTAGAGGGCATGCACAAAATCGCACATGCTCTGAGTCCCAGTGAACAGGCAACAACTTGAACGGACACCGAGTCAGACTCGCTCACTGAATCTTGGCCTCCTGGAGCGGCAGGGGCCACCTGGGACTCCCACTGGAGATGGATGCAGACAGCAGCTATCTGGGGGAGCTCATTCTACCCTAAGGACACAGGTGCTGACAAGCACCATTTTGGAGTCCTCCCTCTGGTCTTATTAGTGCTGGGAGCTTACGAACCCACCAGCAAGCCAGCACCAACTCCAGAGCTCTCCACACGACAGAGCTATCCACCCCAGGACCTGGCCCTGCCAACCAACAGGCCAGCAGTGACTAGAAAAGGCAGGGACTGGCAGTCAGTTGGGCAGGGGCTAGTATTACCTAACAGTGTGTGAACAGTAGTTGGCACTGCATCCACAGAATGGCCCACAGAGCCCACACAGTGGGCACTCCTGTGGGTAGCTCTCCCTACCGGAAGGGAGCATCCCTCATAGGGCTTCTCTTACATATGGCCACTTCTCCAAGATTCGGAAACATAAATGAGCTATGTAGCACATAGAAATAAACACAGAACTAGGCAGAATGAAAAGCCAGAGGAATATCTTCTCAACAAAGGAATAAAACAAAACCTCAGAGGAAGAACTAAACAAAGTAGAGGTAGCTAACCTACCCAACAAAGAGTTTAAGGTAATCATCATAAAGATGCTTAGTGAATTCAGGACACAAAAAGTTGAACACAGTGAGAACTTCAACCAAGAGTGAGAAATTATTTTAAAAGAACCTAACAGAGCTGAAGAATACAATAACTGAAGCAAAAAAAAAAAAAAAACACTAGAAGGAAACAGTAGATTACATGTTACAGAAGAATGGATTAGCAAGCAGAAAATGAGAGTATTGGAAATCATTCAAGTTGAACAAAAAAAAGGAAAACAAAGTGTTAAATCAGGATAGTTTAAGAGACTTCGGAGACAACATCAAGCATACTGTGAATATGCGCATGGTAAGTCGCTTCAGTCACGTCTGACTCTTTGTGACCTTATGGACGGTAGCCTGGTAGGCTTCCCTGTCTATGCGATTCTCTAGGCAAGAATGCTGGAGTGGGTTGCCACGCCCTCCTCCAGGGGATCGTCCCAACCCTGGGATCTAATCCAAGTCTCCTGCAATAACAGATGGATTCTGTACTGCTGAGCCACCAGGGAAGGCCAGCAAGCATACTAATATTTACATTGTAGGGGTACCAGAAGAAGAAACAGGGTCAAAGAGATTAACTGAAGTAGTAATGGTTGAAAATTTCCCTTACATGGGAAAAAGACACCAGGACCGGGAAAAAGAGAGTCTCAAACAAGATGAACCCAAAGAAGTTCAAGACACGTTATAATTAAAATAGCAAAAATTGAAAGAGTTTTAAAAGCAGCAAGAGAAATGAAACTACTTATGTACAAGGGAACTCCCATAAGACTCTCAGCTGACATTTCAGCAGAAAGTTTGTAGACCAGAAAGGAGTGGCACAATATATTCCAAGTGAGGAACGGAAAAATCCTACAACCATGAATACTCTACAAGGCAAGGTTATCATTCAGATTTGAAGGATAGAGTTTTAAAGACAAGCAAAAGTTAAATGAATTTAACACCACAAAATCAGCTTTAAAAGAAATTTAAAAGGACTTTCTAAGTAGGGGGAAAAGTCCACAGCCAGAAATATAAAGTTATAAAAAAAAAAAAAAATCTCACTGGCAAAGGCAAATAGACAAAAAAAAAGTGAAAGAAAGAAAGTGAAGTCACTTAATCATGCCAGACTCTTTGCAACTCCATGGACTGTAGCCGGCCAGGCTCCCCGTTCATGGGATTTTCCAGGCAAGTATATTGGAATGGATTGCCATTTCCTTCTCCAGAGGATCTTCCCAACCCAGGGATCAAATCCAGGTCCCCTGCATTGCAGGTGTATTCTTTACCATCTGAGCCACCAGGGAAGCCCAATATACAAAAGGCAGTATATTAATCACTTATAAATTTGATAAAAATTAAAATTAAAAAGTAATAAAATCATCTATATCCTTGATATGTAGTTAAGGGTTACACAAAGCAAAAAGATGTAAAATATGTTGTCAAAAATATTAAACATGGTAGTGGGAGGAATAAAAATGCCGAGTTGTTAGAATTCATCAACTTAATATATATGTTGATATAAACTTCATGGTAACCAAAAATCTATAACAGATAAACACAAAAGGGAAAAGGAATCCATAAAGAAAAGGAACCCAAATATAACACAAAAAATAGTCATATCACAAGGAAAGAGAAGAAAAAGAAGAAACAAAAAAGAACTACAAAAGCAATCATTAAACAATGAACAAAATGGTAATGAGTACATATCAATAATCACTCAAGCTATAAATGGACTAAACTATCCAATCAAAAGTCATAGAATGGCTGATTGGTTTTAAAACAATAACAAGAACTATATATATGCTGCCTACAAGAGACTCACTTCAGATCTAAAGATACACGTGAACTGAAAATGAAGGGATGGACAAAGCTATTCCATGCAAACAGAAAAGAAATAGGGGTAGCAATACTCAGATCAGACAAAATATATTTTAAATCAAAGACTAACAAGAGACAAAGAAAAACATTACATAATGATAAAGGGATAAATTCAACAAGGCTATCTAGCAACATAAATATATTTATATATATATATATCCTCAATATAAGAATATCTAAATGCATAAAGCAAATATTACAAAATGTATGACAAAGATGAAATAACATACAGTGGGGAAAAGATATCCTCTTTAATAAACACTGTTGGGGAAACTGGACAACTATAAGTGATAGAGTCAAACTGGATTACCTTCTCACACCATACACAAAAATAAACTAAAAATGGATTAAATACGTAGCTATAAGGCCTGAAATCACCAAACTATCAGAAGACAACTTAGGCAGAAGGCTCCTTGACATCTTTTGGCAAAGTTTTGGGAGATTTCTCTCTTCAAGCAAGGAAAACAAAAATAAGCAAATGGACCACATCAAACTAAAAACCTTTTGCACAACGAAAGAAACTGTCAACAAAACATAAATTGGCCTAAAGAATGGGAAAAGTTATTTGCAAACTGTATATAAAGGGTTAATATACAAAACATATAAATTATTCAGACAAATTAACATTCAAGAAAACAACCTGAGTTTAAAAATGGGCAGAGGACTTGACATTTTTTCAAAGGAGACATACCGATGACCAACAGATACATGAAAAGATACTCAACATCACTAATCATCATGGAAATATAAATCAAAGCCACAATGAAATTACAATGTTCTCTAACACCATACAAAAAAATAAACTTAAATGGGATTAAAGACCTAAATGTTAAGACCAGATGCTATTAAACTCTTACAGAAAAACACTAGTAAAACAACAATAAAATTAGAATGTTCTCTAACACCATATAAAAAAATAAACTTAAATGAGATTAAAGACCTAAATGTTAAGACCAGATGCTATTAAACTCTTACAGAAAAACA
>ML660655.1:0-11262 GCA_007570785.1 Antilocapra americana | reverse complement strand
AAACGTGCGGGAACAGATGTTTGAAGTGTTCCTTGTGTTTCCCTGGGAATGTGCGAGGCTCCTGTCGGATAGAAGCCTACATTACCAGGGTCTGCTGAAATTTGTCTTTTCAGCCAGCGCTTCTGAACCGGGGCTGAATGTGATACCGCAGGCATCTGGGGAGGCTCTCTTCCTTGCAGGTAGTAAGGCAGCCCCAGAAACTGGATTTTCAGGCCTCAGTCTCCACGGTTGAGTATGGGACTGCACAGGGACCAGACTTTCAGGCCTGTCTTCAGGTCCCAGTCTCGCCAGCACCCTCCCTCAAGGCAAACGTGCTGGAAGAGCCGTTTGGAGGGTCCCTTGTAGTTCCCTGGGGCTGTGGGAGGCCCTTGTGTGATGGATACCTATGTTGCCAGGGGCCGCAAAAATGTGTCTTTTCCATCCTCGCTCTGAACCGGGGCTGATTGTGGGGTGGAAGTCTTATGGGGGGGCTGTCTTACTTTCAGGTAGTGAGGCAGCCCAAGAGATTGTGTTTTGAATTCTCAATCCACTCGGTTGAGTGCGGGCTGCACAGCTTCCAGGCCTCCAGGCTTAGCTTCAAGTCCCAGGCTCCCCAGCCCTCTCCCTTAGCGCAAACGTGTTGCAACATCCGTTTGGAGGGTTCCTTGTGGTTCCCTGGGTTGTGGGCGGCTCCTCTGAACTGGAGGCCTAAGTTGTCAGGGGCGGATGAAATTTGTCTTTTCAGCCAGCGCTTTCCGACCATGGCTGATTCTCTGCTTGAAGGCATCTGGGAGGCTGTCTACCATGCAGAATGTAAGGCAGCCCCAGAGAGTGCGTTTTCATTTCTCAATCTCCTCGGATGAGAGTCGGGCTTCTCAGGCGCAAGACCTCCAGGCCTAGGTTCAGGGCCAAGTCTCGCCAGCACACTCCCTCAGCGCAAATTTGCTGGAACAGCCGTTTGGAGGGCTGCTTTTGGTTCCCTGGGGCTGTGGGAGGCACCTGTGGGACGAAGGTCTATGTTGCCATGGACCGCGGAAATTTGTTTTTTCTGCCAGCTCTTCCCGACCAGGGCTGAGTCTGCGCCCGCAGGCATCTGGGTAGGCTGTCTTTCTTTCAGGTAGAAAGGCAGCCCCAGAAAGTGAGTTTTCAGGTGGCAATCTCCAAGGCTGAGTTCGGAACTGCACAGGCTCCAGACCTCCAGGCCTAGGTTCAGGTCCAAGTCTCGCCAGCACACTCCCTCAGCGCAAACGTGCTAGAACCGATGTTTGGAGGTTCCTTGTGGTTCCCGGGGGCTGTGCGAGGCTCCTGTCGGATAGAGGCCTACATTGCCAGGGTCCACTGAAATTTGACTTTTCAGCCAGCGCTTCACAGTCGGGGCTGAATGTGAGGCCACAAGCATCTGGGGAGGCACTCTTCCTTGCAGGTAGTAAGGCAGCCCCAGAAACTGGGTTTTCAGGCCTCAATCTCCACGGTTGAGTATGGGACTTCACAGGGCTCAGACTTTCAGGCCTGTCTCAGGGCCCAGGATTGCCAGCACTGTGCCTCAGGGCAAACATGCTGGAACAGCCGTTTGGAGGGCTGCTTTTGGTTCCCTGGGGCTGTGCGAGGCCCTTGTGGGATGAAGGCCTATGTTGCCATGGGAAGCTAAAATTTGTCTTTTCAGCCAGCGCTTCCCGACCAGGTCTGAGTCTGCGCCCACAGGCATCTGGGTAGGCTGTCTTCCTTGCTGGTAGTAAGGCAGCCCCAGAAAATGAGTTTTCAGGCCTGAATCTCCACGGCTGAGTTTGGAACTTCACAGGCTCCAGACCTCCAGGCCTAGGTTCAGGGCCAAGTCTCGCCAGCACACTCCCTCAGCTCAAACGTCCTGGAACTGAATTTGAAGGGTTCCTTGTGGTTCCCTGGGGCTGTGCGAGGCTCCTGTCCGATAGAGGCGTACATTGCCAGGGTCCGCTGAAATTTTTCTTTTCAGCCAGCGCTTCACAGTCGGGGCTGAATGTGAGGCCACAGGCATCTGGGGAGGCTCTCTTCCTTGCAGGTAGTAAGGCAGCCCCAGAAACTGGGTTTTCAGGCCTCAATCTCCACGGTTGAGTATGGGACTGCACAGGGCCCAGACTTTCAAGCCTGTCTTCAGGGCCCAGTCTCGCCAGCACTGTGCCTCAGGGCAAACGTGCTGGAACATCCGTTTGGAGGGTTCCTTGTAGTTCCCTGGGGCTGTGGGAGGCCCTTGTGGGACGAAGGTCTATGTTGCCATGGGCCGCTGAAATTTGTCTTTTCAGGCAGCGCTTCCCCACCAGGGCTGTGTCTGCGCCCGCAGGCATCTGGGTAGGCTGTCTTCCTTGCAGGTAGTAAGGCAGCCACAGAAAGTGAGTTTTCAGGCCTCAATCTCCACGGCTGAGTTCGGAATTGCACAGGCTCCAGACCTCCATGCCTAGGTTCAGGGCCAAGTCTCGCCAGCACACTCCCTCAGTCCAAACGTCCTGGAACTGATTTTGAAGTGTTCCTTGGGGTTCCCTGTGGATGTGTGAGGCTCCTTTCGGATAGAGGCCTTCATTGCTAGGGTCCGCTGAAATTTGACTCTTCAGCCAGCGCTTCACAGTCGGGACTAAATTGAGGCCACATGCATCTGGGAAGGCTCTCTTCCTTGCAGGTAGTAAGGCAGCCCCAGAAACCAGATTTTCAGGCCTCAATCTCCACGTTTGAGTATGGGACTGCACAGGGCCCAGACTTTCAGACCTATCTTCAGGGCCCAGTATCGCCACCACTGTGCCTCAGGGCAAACGTGCTGGAACATCCGTTTGGAGGGTTCCTTGTAGTTCCCTGGGGCTGTGGGAGGCCCCTGTGGGACGAAGGTCTATGTTGCCATGGGCCGCTGAAATTTGTCTTTTCAGCCACCGCTTCCCGACCAGGGCTGAGTCTGCGCCCGCAGGCATCTGGGTAGGATGTCTTCCTTACAGGTAGTAAGGCAGCCCCAGAAAGTGAGTTTTCAGCCATCAATCTCCACGGCTGAGATCGGAACTGCACAGGCTCCAGACCTCCAGGCCTAGGTTCAGGGCCAAGTCTCGGCAGCACACTTCCTCAGCACAAACGTGCTGTAACAGATGTTTGGAAGGTTCCTTGTGGTTCCCTGGGGCTGTGCGAGGCTCCTGTTGGATAGAGGTCTACATTGCCAGGGTCCGCTGAAATTTGTCTTTTCAGCCAGCGCTTCACATTCCGGGCTGAATAGGAGGCCAGAGGCATCTGGGGAGGCTCTCTTCCTTGCAAGTGGTAAGGCTACCCCAGAAACTGGATTTTCAGGCCTCAATCTCCACAGTTGAGTATGGGACTGCACAGGGCCCAGACTTTCAGGCCTATCTTCAGGGCCCAGGCTTGCCAGCACTGTGCCTCAGGGCAAACATGCTGGAACATCCATTTGGAGGGTTCCTTGTAGTTCCCTGGGGCTGTGGGAGGCCCTTGTGGGATGAATACCTATGTTGCCAGGGTCGGCTGAAATGTGTCTTTTCAACCAGCGCATCTGAACCGGTGCTGATTGGGGGTGGATGTCATCTGGGGAGGCTGTCTTACTTTCAGGTAGTAAGTCAGTCCAAGAGAGTGTGTTTTCAGGTCTCAATCCACTCGGCTTAGTGCGGTGTTGCAGAGCCACCAGACCTCAAGGCATAGCTTCAGGTCCCAGGCTCCCCAGCCCTATCCCTTAGCGGAAACATGTTGGAACAGGTGTTAAGAGGGTACCTTGTGGTTCCCTGGGGTGTGGGAAGCTCCTGTGAAATGAAGGCCTAAGTTGTCAGGGGCTGATGAAATTTGTCTTTTCAGCCAACGCTTCCCGACCATGGCTGATTCTCTGCTTGAAGGCATTTGGGGAGGCTGTCTACCATGCAGGAAGTAAGGCAGGCCCAGAGAGTGCGTTTTCAGACTTCAATCTCCACTGCTTTGTTCAGAACTGCACAGGCTCCAGACCTCCAGGCCTAGGTTCAGGGCCAAGTCTCGGCAGCACACTTCCTCAGCGTAAACATGCTGGAACAGATGTTTGCAGGGTTCCTTGTGGTTTCCTGGGGCTGTGTGAGGCCCCTGTGGGAAAGAGGCCTACATTGCCAGGGTCCTCTGAAATATTTCTTTTCAGCCAGCGCTTCACAGTCGGGGCTGAATGTGATGCCGCAGGCATCTGGGGAGGCTCTCTTCCTTGCAGGTAGTTTCGCAGCCCCAGAAACTGGATTTTCAGGCCTCAATCTCCACGGTTGAGTATGGGACTGCACAAGGCCCAGACATTCAGGCCTAGCTTCAAGGCCCAGTCTCGCCAGCACACTGCCTCAAGTCAAACGTGCTGGAAGAGCCGTTTGGAGGGTCCCTTGTGGTTCCCTGGGGCTGTGAGAGGCCCTTGTGGGTTTGATACATATGTTTCCAGGGGCCGCAAAAATGTGTCTTTTCAACCAGCGCTTCTGAACCGGGGCTGATTGTGGGGTGGAAGTCATCTGGGGAGGCTGTCTTACTTTCAGGTAGTAAGGCAGCCCAAGAGCGTGTGTTTTCAATTCTCAATCCACTCGGCTGAGTGCGGGCTGCACAGCTTCCAGGCCTCCAGGCTTAGCTTCAAGTCCCAGGCTCCCCAGCCCTCTCCCTTAGCGCAAACGTGTTGGAACATCCGTTTGGAGGGTTCCTTGTGGTTCCCTGGGTTGTGGGTGGTTCCTGTGAACTGGAGGCCTAAGTTGTCAGGGGCAGATGAAATTTGTCTTTTCACCCAGCGCTTCCCGACCATGGCTGATTCTCTGCTTGAAGGCATCTGGGAGGTTGTCTACCATGCAGAATGTAAGGCAGCCCCAGAGAGTGCGTTTTCATTTCTCTGTCTCCTCGGATGAGAGTGGGGCTTCTCAGGTGCCAGACCTGCAGGCCTAGCTTCAGAGCCCAGTCTGGCCAGCACTCTCCATCAGCACAAACTTGCTGGAACAGCCGTTTGGAGGGCTGCTTTTGGTTCCCTGGGGCTGTGGGAGGCCCCTGTGGGACGAAGGTCTATGTTGCCATGGGCCGCTGAAATTTGTCTTTTCATCCAACGCTTCCCAAACAGGGCTGAGTCTGCGCCCGCAGGCTTCTGGGTAGGCTGTCTTCCTTGCAGGTTGTAAGGCAGCCACAGAAAGTGAGTTTTCAGGCCTCAATCTCCACGGCTGAGTTCGGAAGTGCACAGGCTCCAGACCTCCAGGCCTACGTTCAGGGCCAAGTCTCGCCAGCACACTCCCTCAGCTCAAACGTGCTGGAACAGATATTTGGAGGGTTCCTTGTGTTTCCCTGGGGCTGTGCGAGGCTCCTGTCGGATAGAGGCGTACATTGCCAAGGTCCGCTGAAATTTTACTTTTCAGCCAGCGCTTCACAGTCGGGGCTGAATGTGAGGCCACAGGCATCTGGGGATGCTCTCTTCCTTGCAGGTAGTAAGGCAGCCCTAGAAACTGGATTTTCAGGCCTCAGTCTCCACGGTTGAGTATGGGACTGCACAGGGCCCAGACTTTCAGGCCTATCTTCAGGGCCCAGTCTCGCCAGCAGTGTGCCTCAGGGCAAACGTGCTGGAACATCCATTTGGAGGGTTCCTTGTAGTTCCCTGGGGCTGTGGGACGCCCTTGTGGGACGAAGGTCTATGTTGCCATGGGCCGCTGAAATTTGTCTTTTCAGCCAGCGCTTCCCCACCAGGGCTGTGTCTGCGCCCGTAGGCATCTGGGTAGGCTGTCTTCCTTGCAGGTAGTAAGGCAGCCCCAGAAAGTGAGTTTTCAGGCCTCAATCTCCACGGCTGAGTTCGGAATTGCACAGGCTCCAGACCTCCAGGCCTAGGTTCAGGGCCAAGTCTCGCCAGCACACTCCCTCAGTCCAAACGTCCTGGAACTGATTTTGAAGTGTTCCTTGGGGTTCCCTGTGGATGTGTGAGGCTCCTGTCGGATAGAGGCCTTCATTGCTAGGGTCCACTGAAATTTGACTTTTCATCCAGCGCTTCACAGTCGGGGCTAAATTGAGGCCACATGCATCTGGGAAGGCTCTCTTCCTTGCAGGTAGTAAGGCAGCCCCAGAAACTGGATTTTCAGGCCTCAATCTCCACGTTTGAGTATGGGACTGCACAGGGCCCAGACTTTCAGGCCTATCTTCAGGGCCCAGTATCGCCACCAATGTGCCTCCCCGCAAACGTGCTGAACATCCGTTTGGAGGGTTCCTTGTAGTTCCCTGGGGCTGTGGGAGGCCCTTGTGGGACGAAGGTCTATGTTGCCATGGGCCGCTGAAATTTGTCTTTTCAGCCAGCGCTTCCCGACCAGGGCTCTGTCTGCGCCCGCAGGCATCTGGGTAGGCTGTCTTCCTTGCAGGTAGTAAGGCAGCCCCAGAAAGTGAGTTTTCAGGCCTCAATCTCCATGGCTGAGTTCGGAAATGCACAGGCTCCAGACCTCCAGGCCTAGGTTCAGGGCGAACTCTCGCCAACACCCTCCCTCAGCTCAAACGTGCTGGAATAGATGTTTGGAGAGTTCCTTGTGGTTCCCTGGGGCTGTGAGGCGCCCCGGTGGGATAGAGGCCTACATTTCCAGGGTCCGCTGAAATTTGTCTTTTCAGCCAGCACTTCATAATCGGGGCTGAATGTGAGGCCGCAGGCATCTGGGGAGGCTCTCTTCCTTGCAGGTAGTAAGGCAGCCCCAGAAAGTGAGTTTTCAGGCCTCAATCTCCACGGCTGAGTTCGGAACTGCACAGGCTCCAGACCTCCAGGCCTACATTCAGGGCCAAGTCTCGCCAGCACACTCCCTCAGCCCAAACGTACAGGAAGAGATCTTTGAAGGGTTCCTTGTGGTTCCCTGGGGTTGTGCGTGGCTCCTGTCGGATAGAGGCCTACATTGCCAGGGTCCGCTGAAATTTGTCTTTTCAGCCAGTGCTTCACAATTGGGGCTAAATGTCAGGCCAGAGGCATCTGTGGAGGCTCTCTTCCTTGCAGGTAGTAAGGCAGCCCCAGAAACTGGATTTTCAGGCCTCAATCTCCACGATTGAGTATGGGACTGCACGAGGCCCAGACATTCAGGCCTAGCTTCAGGGCCCAGTCTCGCCAGCACACTCCCTCAAGGCAAACGTGCTGGAAGAGCCATTTGGAGGGTCCCTTGTAGTTCCCTGGGGCTGTGGGAGGCCCTTGTGGGATGGATACATATGTTGCCAGGGGCCGCAAAAATGTGTCTTTTCAACCAGCGCTTCTGAACCGGGGCTGATTGTGGGGTGGAAGTCATCTGGGGAGGCTGTCTTACTTTCAGGTAGTAAGGCAGCCCAAGAGAGTGTGTTTTCAATTCTCAATCCACTCGGCTGAGTGCGGGCTGCACAGCTTCCAGGCCTCCAGGCCTACCTTCAAGTCCCAGGCTCCCCAGCCCTCTCCCTTAGCGCAAACGTGTTGGAACATCCGTTTGGAGGGTTCCTTGTGGTTCCCGGGGTTGTGGCGGCTCCTCTGAACTGGAGGCCTAAGTTGTCAGGGGCGGATGAAATTTGTCTTTTCAGCCAGTGTTTCCCGACCATGGCTGATTCTCTGCTTGAAGGCATCTGGGAGGCTGTCTACCATGCAGAATGTAAGGTAGCCCCAGAGAGGGCGTTTTCATTTCTCAATCTCCTCGGATGCTAGTCGGGCTTCTCAGGTGCCAGACCTCTAGGCATAGGTTCAGGGCCAAGTCTTGCCAGCACACTCGCTCAGCGCAAACTTGCTAGAACAGCCGTTTGGAGGGCTGCTTTTGGTTCCCTGGGGCTGTGGGAGGCCCCTGTGGGACGAAGGTCTATGTTGCCATGGGCCGCTGAAATTTGTCTTTTCAGCCAGCGCTTCCCGACCAGGGCTGAGTCTGCGCCCGCAGGCATCTAGGTAGGCTGTATTCCTTACAGGTAGTAAGGCAGCCCCAGAAATTGAGTTTTCAGGCATCAATCTCCACGGCTGAGATCGGAACTGCACAGGCTCCAGACCTCCAGGCCTAGGTTCAGGGCCAAGTCTCGGCAGCACACTTCCTCAGCACAAACGTGCTGGAACAGATATTTGGAGGGTTCCTTGTGGTTCCCTGGGGCTGTGCGAGGCTCCTGTTGGATAGAGGTCTACATTGCCAGGGTCCGCTGAAATTTGTCTTTTCAGCCAGGGCTTCACATTCGGGGCTGAATGTGAGGCCAGAGGCATCTGGGGAGGCTATCTTCCTTGCAGGTAGTAAGGCAGCCCCAGAAACTGGATTTTCAGGCCTCAATCTCCACGGTTGAGTATGGGACTGCACAGGGCCCAGACTTTCAGGCCTATCTTCAGGGCCCAGGCTTGCCAGCACTTTGCCTCAGGGCAAACTTGCTGGAACATCCATTTGGAGGGTTCCTTGTGGTTCCCTGGGGTGTGGGAGGCTCCAGTGAAATGAAGGCCTAAGTTGTCAGGAGCTGATGAAATTTGTCTTTTCAGCCAGCGCTTCCCGACCATGGCTGATTCTCTGCTTGAAGGCATTTGGGGAGGCTGTCTACCATGCAGGAAGTAAGGCAGTCCCAGAGAGTGTGTTTTCAGGCTTCAGTCTCCACTGCTGTGTTCGGAACTGCACAGGCTCCAGACCTCCAGGCCTAGGTTCAGGGCCAAGTCTCGGCAGCACACTTCCTCAGCGCAAACATGCTGGAACAGATGTTTGCAGGGTTCCTTGTGGATTCCTGGCGCTGTGTGAGGCCCCTGTGGGAAAGAGGCCTACATTGCCAGGGTCCGCTGAAATTTTTCTTTTCAGCCAGCGCTTCTGAAACGGGGCTGAATGTGATGCCGCAGGCATCTGGGGAGGCTCTCTTCCTTGCAGGTAGTAAGGCAGCCCCAGAAACTGGATTTTCAGGCCTCAATCTCCACGGTCTAGTATGGGACTGCACACTGCCCAGACCTCCAGGCCTCGCTTCAGGTCCCAGGCTCCCCAGCCCTCTCCCTTAGCCCAAACGTGTTGGAACAGGCGTTTGGAGGGTTCCTTGTGGTTCCCTGGGGTGTGGGAGGCTCCTGTGAAATGAAGGCCTAAGTTTTCAGGGGCGGATGAAATTTGTCTTTTCAGCCAGCGCTTCCCAATCATGGCTGATTCTCTGCTTGAAGGCATCTGGGGAGGCTGTCTACCATGCAGGAAGTAAGGCAGGCCCAGAGAGTGTGTTTTCAGACTTCAATCTCCTCGGATGAGAGTGGGACATTTCAGGCGCCAGACCTCCAGCCCTAGCTTCAGGGCCCAGTCTGATCAGCACTCTCCATCAGGACAAACTTGCTGGAACAGCCGTTTGGAGGGCTGCTTTTGGTTCCCTGGGGCTGTGGGAGACCCCTGTGGGACGAAGGTCTATGTTGCCATGGGCCGCTGAAATTTGTCTTTTCAGCCAGCGCTTCCCGACCAGGCCTGTGTCTGTGCCCGCAGGCATCTGGGTAGGCTGTCTTCCTTGCAGGTAGTAAGGCAGCCCCAGAAACTGGATTTTCAGGCCTCAATCTCCACGGTTGAGTATGGGACTGCACAAGGCCCAGACATTCAGGCCTAGCTTCAGGGCCCAGTCTCGCCAGCACACTCCCTCAAGTCAAACGTGCTCGAAGAGCCGTTTGGAGGGTCCCTTGTGGTTCCCTGGGGCTGTGGGAGGCCCTTGTGGGATTGATACATATGTTTCCAGGGGCCGCAAAAATGTGTCTTTTCAACCAGCGCTTCTGAACCGGGGCTGATTGTGGGGTGGAAGTCATCTGGGGAGGCTGTCTTACTTTCAGGTAGTAAGGCAGCCCAAGAGAGTGTGTTTTCAATTCTCAATCCACTCGGCTGAGTGCGGGCAGCACAGCTTCCAGGCTTCCAGGCTTAGCTTCAAGTCCCAGGCTCCCCAGACCTCTCCCTTAGCGCAAACGTGTTGGAACATCCGTTTGGAGGGTTCCTTGTGGTTCCCTGGGTTGTGGGCGGCTCCTCTGAACTGGAGGCCTAAGTTGTCAGGGGCGGATGAAATTTGTTTTTTCAGCCAGCGCTTTCCGACCATGGCTGATTCTCTGCTTGAAGGCATCTGGGAGGCTGTCTACCATGCAGAATGTAAGGCAGCCTCAGAGAGTGCATTTTCATTTCTCAGTCACCTCGGATGAGAGTCGGGCTTCTCAGGCGCCAGACCTGCAGGCCTAGCTTCAGAGCCCAGTCTGGCCAGCACTCTCCATCAGCACA
Organism: Antilocapra americana; assembly: GCA_007570785.1. Classification (NCBI taxonomy): domain Eukaryota; kingdom Metazoa; phylum Chordata; class Mammalia; order Artiodactyla; family Antilocapridae; genus Antilocapra; species Antilocapra americana. The sequence continues at coordinate 1,156 of ML660655.1, read as the reverse complement.
CACTTGCTGGAACACCCGTTTGGAGGGCTGCTTTTCGTTTCCTGGGGCTGAGGGAGGCCCCTGTGGGACGAAGGTCTATGTTGCCATGGGCCGCTGAAATTTGTCTTTTCATCCAACGCTTCCCAACCAGGGCTGAGTCTGCGCCCGCAGGCATCTGGGTAGGCTATCTTCCTTGCAGGTTGTAAGGCAGCCACAGAAAGTGAGTTTTCAGGCCTCAGTCTCCACGGCTGAGTTCGGAACTGCACAGGCTCCAGACCTCCAGGCCTGGGTTCAGGGCCAAGTCTCGCCAGCATACTCCCTCAGCACAAACGTGCCTGAACAGATGTTTGGAGGGTTCCTTGTGGTTCCCTGGGGCTGTGCAAGGCTCCTGTCTGATAGAGGCCTACATTGCCAAGGTCCCCTGAAATTTGTCTTTTCAGCCAGCACTTCACAATTGGGGCTGAATGTGAGGCCACAGGCATCTAGGGAGGCTCTCTTCCTTGCAGGTAGTAAGGCAGCCCCTGAAACTGGATTTTCAGGCCTCAGGCTCCAAGGTTGAGTATGGGACTGCACAGGGCCCAGACTTTCAGGCCTATCTTCAGGGCCCAGGCTTGCCAGCACTGTGCCTCAGGGCAAACGTGCTGGAACATCCGTTTGGAGGGTTCCTTGTAGTTCCCTGGGGCTGTGGGAGGCCCTTGTGGGACGAAGGCCTATGTTGCCATGGACGCTGAAATTTGTCTTTTCATCCAACGCTTCCTGACCAGGGCTGAGTCTGCGCCCGCAGGCATCTGGGTAGGCTGTCTTCCTTGCAGGTAGTAAGGCAGCCCCAGAAAGTGAATTTTCAGGCCTCAGTCTCCAGGGCTGAGTTCGGAACTGCAAAGGCTCCAGACCTCCACGCCTAGGTTCAGAGCCAAGTCTCGCCAGCACACTTCCTCAGCGCAAACGTGCTAGAACAGATGTTTGCAGGGTTCCTTGTGGTTTCCTGGGAATGTGTGAGGCCCCTGTGCGATAGAGGCCTACATTGCCAGGGTCCGCTGAAATTTGTCTTTTCAGCCAGTTCTTCTGAACCGGGGCTGAATGTGATGCCGCAGGCATCTGGGGAGGCTCTCTTCCTTGCAGGTAGTAAGGCAGCCCCAGAAAGTGCATTTTCAGGCCTCAATCTCCACGGTCTAGTATG
>SRVM01004690.1:0-11082 GCA_007570785.1 Antilocapra americana | reverse complement strand
ATTTGCCTGCCTGGTAGACTGAGTAGAATCATAGAGGATCGCTTTCAGTTGAAACTGGCTGATCCTGCGGACATAGGCCAGGTTTAAACTGCTTGAGTGCTTCTGCAAGTCGCAGAGGGTGGGGGTTGGAGAAGAAGGAAGGGAGGGCAAGGCCAGGAAAGGGAACCCCACTGTGTGGCCTGAGCTGTGGGCCAGAGCAGTGTGCTGTGACCTATGTAGCAAATGAAAACCCAAACCAGAGAAAGCAGCCAAGGTCAGGGACACACATCCCCTCCTGTTGAGATGATCTGGGGTGCTCAGAACAAGAAAATGAATAGCTCACATAAGGGAGTTTCCTTGAACTCCCCTGGCAATAAATCACCAACTGTAGTGAAGTTTCTGCTTTTCTAAAACTTCATTAAATAAATGGCAGCGGCAAGCTGGGATTCGGTTTATATGTGGTTTTGCTTTTCTTTTCTTTTAGACAAAAGGCAAATCAGTAGAAGAATTCTTCTTGGCTTATCCTGTTTATGTTTGAGCCTAGATGGTCTTCCTCTCTTCCAAGGTCACCAGGAGCCTCTAAAACCAGACTCACTTCAGAGGTATCCTGGTGAAATCCTTGGGCTTGATGGTTATTTCACAGTGCATGTTTCCTAGATGATTTTGTGTCCTGAAGCGAATTGTACTCAAGACTTTATGCTCAACAAAAGGAAGAGGAAAAAGTCAGTGTATAGTCTGACATCACGAACAGTCCTCAGAATAAAGTACAGAAGCATGATTTTAGTAGGTCTCCATCTATTATCTAAGAATCAACCCATGTGTGTATGTATATTGTCTGCCGACCTACCTACCTGTCTATGTGTGTGTCCTTATCATGATCTTAATTCTGATAAGATGTAATAATAATAATAATACATAGAGAAATAATCATCAGAAAATTCACTGAAAGATTCAAAGTGAATGTCCGTACATGATGGAACTAAAAGTAATCATTTTTTCTTTATATTTTATTGGAATTTTACAACTTTTTAAAACATTTTATAGCCATGATGTCCAACAGTAATAAAAGTATAATGAGCCAAAAACATAAACCATATGTTACCTTAACTTTCCTAATAAAAAGAACCAGGTAGATTAACTGGAAGACTCTTGAGAGTCCCTTGGACAGCAAGGAGATCAAACCAGTCAATCCTAAAGGAAATCAACCCTGAATACTCACTAGAAGGACTGATGCTGAAGCTGAAGCTCCAATACTTTGGCCACCTAATGTGAAGAGCTAACTCATTGGAAAAGACCCTGATGCTGGCAGAGATTGAAGGCAGAAGGGCAGGGGACAACAGAGAATGAGATGGTCAAACTGGGTGTCTTAATGTCTAACCTGCATTGGCAGGCAGGTTCTTTACAACTAGTGCCACCTGGGAAGCCCTATGTGTTTCATACTTAAAGCAAATCTCAATTTGGAACTGGCACATTTCCAGGGACTAGTGGCTACTCTTTTGGACAGTGTAGTTCTAATCTCTGGTGGCCTCGGCCTGCAATCGCTGGGAGGAAGGCTTAGGTTCCCAGCCAGGGACTTGGTTGGGTCGTGATAGTAAAAGCACAAGATTCTAGCCACTGGACCAGTGCTCAGTGACAAGACCCCTGGCCCTACGGCTTTGTGGAAAAGAATTCCCACAAAGATGGAAAGTAGCAAAACAAGTACAGTATTCATTAGGAGGAAAAGTGCACAGTACGTGTGGATAGACACTTGGGGAACTCAGGGAGAGTCCCTGAGTAGCACCCTCGAGGCAGTTTGAATTACTTTTACAGGGTGATTCTTTTGGGTTTCTTTTAGCCAGTCATTTTGATTTGCCTGGTTCACAGTCCATATCTGGTATATCTCAGGATCCTCCCATGTATGCACATGCATCTCTTACCCAAGATAGATTTTACTGAAAAGGCATCTGGGTAGAACATCCCTTGACATAACTTCCCTTTGGCCTCCAAGATGCCTTTCCTGCACGTGTGTGGTGGGGAAGTCCCCTGACTTCAGGAAAAAGGAATACATGGTCTGAGCAAGTTCCGGCCTCCTCCCTTAATTGTCCTGATGTGTTTGTCTTGGGAGTTTCACTTCATAGATATGAATCTCTAATCACTTTACCCTGGGGCACCTATTTGCCTCCTGCCTCAGTTCTACAGGAAAAATAACAAAGTTTGCATGTAATGAATCAGGTACATTTGTTAATACCATAATACATTTGTACAGAGAGAGAAAGACGTAAGTGAGAATGGTAGAAATAATGTAGGTCAGTGTTTCCTAAACTGTCCTTTGGGACCTAGCAGTTCGATGTCAGATGAGATGTTACTGGATAGCACATCCAAAAAGCATGTTGCAAAGTCAAAGAAATGTGGATACTCTGAGAAAATAAAAACTGAAACACTTTTTAGGCTATAGGGCTTCTCAGAGACTTTAGCTAGTATGTTTGATAACTATCTCAGAAGGAATAGGGTTTCTTATGTCCTGAACTTTTGGACAGGAGTCTTTTCTTTTTCTTGGAACATCTTGCAGGATATATCAAACAGTTTTAGAGCAAGATTTAGTGAATTAAAAAATATAAAACTATACAAGGTGAGTTGGTATTGAAATGCTACAATTCATCAGAAATATCATGACTGTCCTTTTGCATGTTTGTGTATATTTGATTTGCAGGGTATACAATATATTTGTTTAATAATGCCTTTTCTCTCACATATTTTCACATGTGTTGTTTTAGCTTCACAATAGTCCTGTAATGAAATGAAGAATAAAAAAAATAGGGACTAGTGATTCTATTCTATATAAGGTAAAAAAAAAAGTAAGATTCTACATGCTAAGTACCTGTTGTCACATTGTTATTTGAAGATTTAGGAATTTTTGAATTTCAAATATATGTATCCCAGCTTTCAAATTTTCTTTCAAACTATATTATTATTCTCCAGATTCTCATTGTAATGTTTATTTTGATGTAAATTTAATCCAGGACCTTTTAATATTCATTTTTAGTTTTTGCTGTTTTAATAAGAATGTGTTTGGTGTAATCTTATTTGGATTGATCCTGTTTGTGGCTGTCTATACTTTCTGGACCTGGATTAGGGAAAGGCTTTCCTTTCCCAGGTTAGGGAAGTTTTTGCCTATTATATCTTCAAATACATTCTTTTCTTCTCTCTCTCTCTCTGTCTCCTTTTTCCTCTTCCTCCTCCCTTCCCTCTCTCCTCCTCTTCATCTTCTCCTTCTCCTTCCTGTATAATGTAAAGGTTAGTGCTTAATTTTGTCCTGAAAGTGAAAGTGAAGTCACTCAGTTGTGTCCCACTCTTTGCGACCCCACAGACTGTAGCCTACCAGGCTCCTCCATGCATGGAATTTTCCAGGCAAGAGTACTGAAGTGGGTTGCCGTTTCCTTCTACAGGCTATGTTCGCAACCCAGGGATTGAACCCAGGTCTCCCACGTTGCAGGCAGATGCTTTACTGTCTGAGCTACCAGGAAATTCTCTTTTCTTCTTTTATTTTTCTGTTTGGCTTCAGTGATTTCCACTACTCTGTCTTCCAGATCATGGAGCCTTTCCTCTATATCTTCTGATCCATCATTGATATCTAACGTGTCTTTTGCACTACAGTTATTGTATTCTTCCTCTCTTTTTGGTTCTTCTTTGTATTTTCTAACTCTTTGAAAAAACTTCTAACTAATTGCTCTGTTCATCCAATGTTCTCTTGAGTTCTTTGAACATCTTTATGATCATTGCCTTGAGCTCTTTATTGGGTAGATTGCCTATCTCTGCTTCATTGCCTGTCTCTGCTTCATTTTGATCTTCTGGGGATTTTTCTTGTTCCTTTGTTGGGATCATATTCCTCTGTTTCTTCCTTTTTCCTGATTTGCTGTTTTTATTTCTGTGTGTTTGATGGGTTGATTACATTTCCTGACCTCAGAGAAGTGATCTGTTGTGGGAGAAGTCCTGTGTGCCTCAGCAGAGCCCTCTCCTCTGGTCTCCAGAGCTGTATGTGCTCTAGGAATGTCCCCTCTGGGCTACATGGGTCCTGTTGTGTTGGGCTGACTAAGTGGCTGGTGTGATAGGAGTGGTTGGCTCCCAGGCCCTGCCTTATGTGGAGGTGGCATCTGCTGACTGGCGGGCCTGGGTTAAGAGGCAACTGGTTAAGAGCCCTGCGAGTCCCAGGGCTAGCGATGGTCCACTGGTGTGCAGAGCCAGCTTCTACCATGGGTGGTAGCAGGACTCTGGTTCTGTGATCTAGTGTTGGCCTGCTGGTGGATAGGGCTGGTTCCCGATGTGGCTGTCTGCAGGGACCTAGGAATCTCAAAGCTGATGTCAGCCCACTGGTGGGTGGGGCTGGACCCACTGACCAAAAGCCTATGGACCATCACATGGTCAAAATTTCTCTTGAAAAATAAATTGAAGAACAATGGTCACATCATTTCAAAAACATTGTTTATATTACATTTTTGGAAACAACTTGTTTGATAGATCTGAAAGACATTAAAAGCTTTAATTATTGCTCCCTGAAAATCTGATGCCTTGTTGAACTCCAGCAAGGCTGGTATGCTCAGTGCACCTCTCTAATTCTGATAATCATGGTTGAGTCAGTCCTGCAGTCGTCTGCCTTGGGCGTGAGGAGAGCGGGAATGATCCAAATGCACTCCAGTTACTTTTGTTTGTGTGCTGGTGCATGTGTGGGTGAATATGAGTTGAAAAGATGTTAATAACCAACTAAGCAGAGAATGTTGATGAAAGTAGAAAAAGATTAAAGCATCAGGTAAACCTGACTCTGCGTGTGTGTTTGTGTGTATATGCATGTGCACACACACACATGACAGTTGATGTAGATGAACTTTGGAAATCAGAAATGCTTCTATCTGCCAGTCTCATTTCTGTTCCTTTACCTGGTGTGTAGAAGCGAGTTCCATGTTTCCCCATGAATTCTTGGTAAATATGGCAGGGATATGGGTTTGTTGTTGAATGCACGCTATAGTGTTAGCAATGGCATCTTGAAAAAGCATCAGCTCTCTGGAGCTACAGAATGACTGCTCCCTTGTCTGTGATTGACTTGTAAAATCTTTCACCATAAATTACCATTGGTAATCAAAGATGAGATCAATTTGCATCTCAAAATGAACCGCTCATTGTGTACAGGAGTGTACATTATGTTCCCTATCTCTTAGATATGTTAATCAGAATAATTTCAGCAATATGTGGATATCCACTATTATCAGCCATCCCCTCATCATTGCTTTTCATCCTTCAGTTCATCTCAAAAAAGGGCAAGTTTGGGCTAATATGCAGAGGGTAAAGAAAGATTTGAGCAACTCTTTCTCCATCTTTTGGCAACTTTTTACACTGTGAAACTCAGTGATGCTTAAAGTATAGCTGGGGTGGAGGTGTGTGTGGTGGGGTGTCCTTTCTTCATAATTAATATAAGTACAGTTACTCTGGGAATCAGGTTTTCATAGGACTTCAAGGACTTTCAAGTCTTGGGCTAAGACCTCACTTAGTGCATCATTAAAAAACTAGTTTCTTGCCAGTGTCTCCTACATAAATACCAATTGCACTTTGTTGAAATTGGCCAGAAGTATATTTCATTATATTTATAATAGAAACAGTCAAAAATCTTTCTCTTAGGCTTTTCTCTTGCTGATCTGGAAGGCCTTGGAAAAAGCCTGTCTAAATCTAACCATCTAATCTATGAAAAGATTGGTCTCTTTTATTAGTTTAATAAAGGCAGTTTTGGGGTTCACTGATGCTGAGCCACTATAATGATGTTAAAGGAGGGATGTGATATCAACAGGAAAATTGCACATATACATACACTTGCACATACGCATGAATGTATATAAATCTCAGTTACCTTCTAACATTCCCCATCATTTTCAAAAGGACTCTCCCTGTGAAATAAGATAAATAGATACAAATGTATACATCATGGCTGGTGTATCTTCATATAAATACCATGTGTAAGCATGGTCTGTGTGTGTGTATTAATTAATTCATTATTTTTGTGAATTATACAGTGACTCCTCCACCATTAGCCATATTATACTTAATGATCAGTGAGTTTCACAGTGAGAAAAATGAGTGTAAGGAGAAGAGAGAGAGAGTTGCTTTTGTAACACTGCATTTGTAAACCTGTGAATCAGTATGTTTGCCTTTTTGGTACATAACTCCTCCACCAAAATGTGTGCAGAGAACTTCTACCTTCTGGCATATGCCCATGCTCCTAATTTGGGCAGGATATTCCTTCTTTGCCAAGAATGTGGTCTGAGTAATGCCCTTGGAGAGGCTGCCTAAAACTGCTGAACCATTTCGTATCACCTTGTGTTGATGCCAGTGTAACACAGATGTGATGATTCCTTACAGAGACCAGAGGGAATAATTTCTCTCCATACCTTAGAGATTGTTTGATGAAGAATTATTAAAACCAAACAGTTATTTAAATTCCAGAGTGAACTTCAGCTCCCTTTGACTTGTGAACCTCTCCTCAAGCTCAGAAAATTCCTCTAATGTGGATAATTACACCGATGGCTGGCCTGAGAAAATAGGCCACTGAAATGGGCTTTGTGTGATTCTGTTAATTGCTGCTGTAGACAAGCAGCCTGGCCCTTTATTCATGCCTCACAAACCTTTCATCAAATGAGTAGATTATTTCTAATGCATATTAGATAGGATGAACTCATCTTCTAAGAAGGGCATTAATATATCTAGTGTCTTTTTTTTCTCCCTAACTGAAGGAACTTGCTTTAAATGCAACTTTAGCTTAGTTTTGCTCGAGATGTGCTTTAGCATTCTTAGCATTCTGCTAACAGCCAAGTAGCAAAACAATTTATTGGTTTATGGGTTCTGATTTGATGCTGGATGCAGTTATACCATGTCAAACAAAAATGATTGCTAATATGGTGGCATATGTAGCTTACCAAGGTCATTCTGTGTAAGTATGGGACATGTAACTTCCATATGCTAGAAATGTTTGAAAATGTTCATTTCTGCCTATACTGTCCTCCCTCCCACTGTTACGCCCCATATTTCTTCTGTCTTGGGGTTAAAATATGGAGAAAGAGAAACACTTACTGTTTCACAGGTTGCACTGAGTGTTTCCAGGGTCCAGAAATAAGGTCTACAACAGTGAAAGACAGGATACACTTGCCAGCTTCAATCCACAAATCAAGGTCAATCCCTGACATACCTATATCAGTCACTCAGGGATCAATCAGAGAAGCACTAGAAAGTATGAGTAAGATTGAACCCTGCCTGACTGACAGAAGTCGATTGGGGAGAACATGTCTATCCTTTGTTACAGAGACTTGAATTATGCAATCATGGCAGCAGGTTAAGCACCATCCACAAAGCCGCTGTCTTTGGGAGTGGCGCTGAGGAGTGCAGTCACCAGGAAAGGCTGCGGGAAGGGAAGAGCTAAGGTCGCAGGGAGATCAAGGGGAAGCTGGAACCCCAGAAGGATGACAGAAAGCCCCTATGAGCTCTTACTGGCTCTGACCTTGATGGGCTGAGTGTCCTCAGAAGGTGGAAAGAGGGAGGAGGTCACATAGTAAAGCTAAGCCCTGGAGTTGGAGGAGCTAAAGGAGGATCTCAGGGATGGGAGCAGCAGTAAGCCCAGCCACTGTCTCCCACCAACGAGGTGAGCCAGCCGACAATGATGCTGCATGTGAGCTGCGCTTCCCCCCCCCCCCCCCCTGCAAATCTCCTGTGAGGACATCTTGGCATCTGGACACATACAGGAAGGGAGTTTTGGGAAATGTGGTCCAGTCTTGAGAAATCGACGCTTTACAAAGTCACCACGTGACCTAACTGTGCTGCTGCAGTCTTAGTGAAATCAGCTCATTATCTAACCAGTTTTGCCACTTGGCAAATGTGGGAGGCAGAAAAGAAGAATGGTTGCAAAATAGATATTGCAATCTGCATTCAAATCCTAGTCCCAGTCACTTGTAGTGAGACTTCTAGAGATTTTAATTACCATATTTGTAAAACAGGAGTGATAATACAGCAATCTTCATTGAACATAGTAAAGACTGAGTAAGATATACTTAAAAAGCACTAGTTTCTACATCTATCCCATAATATTTATAATTTTATATTAAACATAAAGTAACATATACATTATCAGAAATATACAGAAATAATAAGGCTAGTGATAGCCTTTATTAATAATTTCTAATTTTGCAATAAATCACACAATAACCAGATCAATTAAAGATGTATTTTTCTCAGCCAGAGTTCTTATGCTTCATGAAGAACATAACTACAAGGTCTTCAAATTCAACATCCCTCTATATTCAGAGTTTATCACATAAAGTATGCTAAGTAAAAGTTTTAAATATCCTTTACTAAGATGTAATTAGGAAATTCCTTGAATACTTCATGTTTTTCATTGAGGATCTTTGCCTACATACACTATTTTAAGCCAGGAGAAATCAGTGACAGGAAGATAATATGAAAAAAACACAGATACTTGGGATTCACACCACAGATTAAATTAATGGTGTGTAAGTGTTGTCTAATTTCTATGATGTACAGGAATGCTGAAATTCAGAATGGGTATGAACCACAGAAGCAATTTAACCCAACCCTGCACTGAAGCACCGTCTTCTCTAGACCATTCTAAGTCTGGAACTTAGAAATATTAAGTGATGTGAAACTGACTCTACCTGGAAGCAGACCAGTCCACAGAGAAACAGTCCAAATTTTAAAAATTAATATTCCTGATATAACCAGATTTTACTTCCTTGCAGCTGAGAGTTAATTGTCATAGTTCTGATCCCTTTAACCAAAGAGAATAAGTATAGCATGTTTGTCTTTAGTCTTTGAGAATCTGACTAATTCTATGGACCTACTTCACCCCAAAGTATGAATGCTGCCATATATATAAACTCTACATATAATCTCAGGAGCTCCTCAGACCTCCCTTAACTCCTGGTGACCAAGCCTTTCCACAAGACCACTCCTCCTTCATTCAAAGGCAGCTTTCAAGTTTCTCTTGAGCTTTCCTTTGCACAGGGTTCCATCAACTGTTGTGGGCATAATTTAAGAGCTCTTCTCTCATGGGCCTGTTTCTATGAATCAGCTCTTCTTTCCAATCTTTCTCTTAATGGATTGCACTCTGAAGTAAACAAAATGCTACTGGAGCAACCTGGGAGATTCAGAGTATGGTGAAATCACTACCACATAGGCCATTCATGTTCAGGTTTAATACAGTCGGATATTTCATGAGCTCCTTGGCTACCACATTGGCTACTTGGTCTTGTATTAAAGGGAGATTAATCACTTTTCTGTTTTGTAAACTAAGATGCCTGGAGTAGAAACTTTAAAGTTCTTTCAACTCTAAACTCCCTGAGTCTAAGAGAAAGGACTTCCTAAAGGTGATAAGCTCATCAACAAATTCCAGCTGAAAGAAAATAATGGAAAACACATTGGGCAGGTTGTTGTGATCTCTGTGATACAGCTTCCAAGAGGAGAGTATCAAATTGGTGATGCTTAGGTCACTTGTCCTTTGTTCTGGTGACCAGAGGGAAAGAACGAATCCTCCAACTCTCTCAGTGGGAGACCGAGTTCTGCCTCTGTACACAATGGTCAACTCTCCTCCAATACAAAGACTGGAAGCTAGACAGCCAAAGTCTTTGGCCATGGTCATAATGAGAATAGGTATAAGATGGAAAGATTTGTGATATTTCCTAAAATGCCAATTAAGAGGAAAAAAGCTTTTCCTTTATCACCTTCAAAGTGATAAGGTGATAACCATTTTAGGTTAATAAAGAGCCTGCATAAACATTAATTCAAACTACCATGCTTGGGAGACTAATTCTGAAGCTTTATTACACTTTACTAATGTCCAACAAAGAAACACTGCACAGACTTCCCAGTGTCTAAGAATGAGGGGTTCCCAATCATTACCAAGTTCATCAGTTAGCATTTATGCATGTGTAGGAAGCATATGAATTTTCAGGCTCCAGTTCAGCTGCTGTTCTAGGGCTGAACTCCACTAATTTAAACAACTTTAAGCCAGATGTGTTGTAAAGGGATGATTTATCTAGATTAGTCATCACACATTGATAGCCACAATTCTTTTTTTGCAAAATGCACAGCACATTCCAATCCAAGGAAGCCTTGGTATTATGAATTCCTTTCACTTGGTTGAGTGTTTCATTTGCTTGCTAATATAAAATTCATTGAGGCAGCAGGCAGTCGAAGCTGTTGGGAGTTCTAGCCCAGTGCACCACAATCCCACTGCAGTAAGACTAATGGCAAAGAGGGCATCCCAGAATAACCCACTTACCTGTTTGGCATAACAGTGGGCTTTCTGCAAATGTGAAGCATGTGTACAGGGTCTGCAGTGGTTTGGGATAAATTTGCAAATCTGACCACTGGAGACCAGGACTATTTCTACTGTGGTTCTGTAACTACTTAGCAAAAACGCTTCAGAGTGCTCAGCAGGGAAGGAAAATGTGATAATTGTGTGAAGATTGGACATTATATTAGAGTGAGCTCTTTGGCACAGAAGAATAATGTCTGTGAAATGCTAGTTTCAAGTCGTCTAATGCTGAATTTCCATCATGCTGCTTTGAGGAGGCAAAATGAGAAGGCAACAGTATTGCTTGACTCTGGATAACCAACCTGGCAACCACCTGAGGGTCCTGGAGCAAGTCTAGGGGAGAGGCAGATAGGCAAAGGGAAGGCTCGAGGTCACCTATGACCTGTAGAATTTTAACTTCTGGCTGCCAGATTCAAAGCATAGCATTCAAAGCATAGTTTATCAAGGCATGAATGAATAAGGCCTATTTTCTTAAAAAATCTTGTGTCATCCAAATTCATAAGAGATTAGTTTGCATGAGAAACACAGTAGAACACTTTTCAGAGAAAAATAGAGAAGCAATTTTAGGAAACCAAAATGAGACCAAGCTTCTTGGTGGTTATGTAGTCTTAGAGACGGGAAGGCTTTAATAGGATTTACTTCACTTGTTTACCTGACCCATATAACCTCTTTCTAGCATTAAAAAAAAACAAAAAACACTGCCTCCTATTTACCTCTAGGTTCCCTCACACAAATGTCTGAAAGTGAAAGTGAAAGTCACT
>ML660653.1:1135-13079 GCA_007570785.1 Antilocapra americana | reverse complement strand
TGGAAAGGCTTGTGTGGTTTTCTGGTGGGTGAGTCTAGGTTTCCTCACTGTTACTTGGTCTTAGATGCGGGGTCCAGCCTCGGCGGGTCCGGGGGTCTTGAGGGATGAGTGGCGTCAGAGAAAGAACTGAGCTGAGTGATGTGTGGTGATGGAGCAGTCTCTCCCCTATATTTTTTAAAATAAAAAAAATGCAAGGAAACCCAAAGTAGGAAATCACTAATTCTCCACGGAAATGAAAGGAAGTCACCATAAAAGAAGTGACACTTGAACTGGACCTTAAAAAATACAGAAGATAATAAAATAATTGAGCTCTTACTATGTGTCAGACAATTAACTAAATGCTTTACTTGCATCATACCGTTTAATTTTCATAACAAATCTGAAAACAAGCTTGTGTTACTATATCTCAAACTTACATAGTTAAGAGGTTAAGGCTTAGTGAGTTTTTGTGCAAGGTCATTTGGCTAATATGTGGCAGTGTTAGAATTTTAAAAATCATGACCACATGGTAAAAAGCTCTCTACATGGTGGTCTCAAACAGACCAAGCTGCCCAGTCTCAGTCTCCTTGACTCAAGTCACGATGCAGAAAAATTGGTTAATGAAGACAAGACGGGAAGACACCTAGAATAGAAGGGACCATTTATGAAACAGTCCAAAAGCATGACAACTTACGGCCTGGACTCGAGACAGATGTTTTTTTCTTGCATGGAAATCATGGTGTGTGTATGAAGATTTGGGCTTCCCCGTGGCTCAATGGTAAAGAATTTGGCTACAGTGCAGGAGACTCAGGTTCAGTTCCTGGGATGGGAATATCCTATGGAAGAGGAAATAGCAGCCTACTCCAGTATTCTTGCCTGAAAATTCCCATGGACAGAGGACCTGGAGGGCTACAGTCCAAAAGGTCAAAAGGAGTCAGACATGACTTACCAACTGAGCATGCACATGTGTAGGAAGATTTGACTGAAGAGGTTATCTGATGTCAGAATAGGGAACGTTTTGACTAGGATGTTCCCCCAAAACACTGCAGATGGTGATTGCAGCCATGAAATTAAAAGATGCTTGCTCCTTGGAAGAAAAGCTATGACCAACCTAGACAGCAGATTAAAAAGCACAGACATTACTTTGCCAACAAAGGTCCGTCTAGTCAAGGCTATGGTTTTTCCAGTGGTCATGTGTGGATGTGAAAGTTGAACCATAAAGAAAGCTGAGAGCCAAAGAATTGATGCTTTTGAACTGTGGTGTTGGAGAAGACTCTTGAGAGTCCCTTGGACTGCAAGGAGATCCAACCAGTCTATCCTAAAGGAGATCAGTCCTGAGTGTTCATTGGAAGGACTGATGTTGAAGCTGAAATTCTAATACTTTGGCCACCTGAGGGGAAGAGCTGACTCACTGGAAAAGACCCTGATGCTGGGAAGGACTGGGGGCAGGAGGAGAAGGGGACGACAGAAGATGAGATGGCTGGATGGCATCACCGACTCGATGGACATGGGTTTGGATAAACCCTGGGAGTTGGTGATGGACAGGGAGGCCTGGCATGCTGCAGTCCGTGAGGTTGCAAAGAGTCGCACACGACTGAGTGACTGAACTGAACTGACTGACTAGCATGACTTCCATCAACTGGCTCTGCTTGTCAAACAGGGACCTCAGTACCCCTGACCATCAATTTGAAAGCAGGTTTATGCAGGCATAGGATAAACAGCACTCAGTTTTGACTGTTAGTAAATAATTTAAAATATCAATTTTACCAATTTACAAATTTATAAAGTTTACAAATTTTATCAATTTTATTTAAAACAAAAGCAAATACCATGGAGTAGAATTCAAAATTTATTTGAAATTTTAACTTAAAGCTGAAGACTTCAAATAGGTTTCTTTTTTTTTTTTTTTTGCTTTTGGCAGACTCTTATGACAATCTCTCAAATCTCAAGGGTCTAACTTCGATTCTCTCATTAGAAAAAATTTAGTGGAAAAAGTTTAAGGAATATTCTGAGAAATATGAATCTAATTGAGAGTGACATGACTGATCAGTTTTATTTAAAATGTTACTTACCCCTAAGGAAATACAACAAGTAACCATAATAATAATAATTTAGCTATGTTTTTTTCTTTCACTAACCCCAGCCTGAAAACATATGAATCTGCTCCAGTGGTAGTGTTGATTCAGAAAGAATGTGAGTGAGTGAGGAGCCAGTCTAAATCAGAAAGTAAACATCCCTAAACCCACATTAGTGCCGTGCACTGAAAATGTCTCAGTGTCCTTAGCCTTTCTACCGCCAAAGTAATGAGTTCACTTGTAGGATATTTGTAAAACTTCAGACAAATCCAATCTTGGAGGCATCTCTTTTCAAACTGAAATTCTATTAATAGCAACATGTAGAAACTGCTATAAACCACAGCTTACAAAATGGAGAAATAGATTGTCTGCTACAGTTATTAATAGCTTTCTAAATGGAAAAGATGAGATTAAAACCCAGCAGCATCTAAAAACAATGTGGTAATCTTGGATTGGATCCTTGGACAGAAAAAGAACATTAGTGGAAAATTTGGTGAAATTCAAATACTGCCCTGGAGTTTAGGAAATAGGTAATTTACCAGTGTTGGTTTCTTAGTTTTGTCAAATGTACCATGATAATATAGGATTAACACTAGGAGAAAATGAGTGAGGATTATATAGGAACTCCCTCTGCTATCTTTGAAACATTTGTGTAAGTCTAAATATTATAAAATAAAACATTTACTAAAAACTATTTTAAAAACACTGAATTCAACATTATGAAAACAGAAATATTTGTTCAAAACCACAATGAGATTTCACCTCATACCTGTCAGAAAGGTGATCATCAAAAAGACAACAAGTAACAAATGTTGGTGAGGATACAGGGAAAGAAAACCTTAGTTCACTGTTGGTGGGAATGTAAGTTGGTGCAATCACCATGGAAAACAACATACAGGTTCTTTAAACAATGAAAACTAGAAATACCATGTGGTTCAGCAAGTCCTCTCCTGGGTATACAAAGAAAACAAAAACACTAATTCCAAAGGATGCATGTATCTCAATGTTCCTAACAGCATTATTTACAATAGCCAGGACATGGAAGCAGCCTAAATGTCCAACAAAAGATGAATGGATAAAGAAGATGGGCTACATACGCATGTGGAATATTACTCAGCCATAAAAAGAATGAAATTTTTCCATTTGCAACAACAAATGGCATGGACTTGGAGGGCATTTATGCTTAGTGAAGTTAAGCCAGACAGAGAAAGAAAAATACTGTATATTTTCACTTACATGTGGAATGCAGAAAATAAAATAAATGACTCTAATGAAATAGAAATAGAATCACATATAGTACAGAGAACAACCAGAAGTTACCAGTGGGGAGAGGGGTAAAAGATAGGGTAAGGGTATCAGGAAGTATACACCACCACTATAAAATAAATATGATATAAGCATGTTCTGTAAAGGGAATATTGCCAATATTTTATAATAACGTTAAATGTGCATAATCCATAAAAATACTGAATCACTATATTGTACACCTGAAACTAATATAGCACTATGAGTCAACTACACTTGAATGAAAAAATTCCCAGGCAGGGAATTTTGGATAGCTATGCCTCAAGTGAGAAAAGACTGGTATATCTGAGGGACTCCAAGTCGGTCACTGTGATTGCAACCTGGTAAAGTGATGTAAAAAGAGGACAGAGAAGATAAAGGGAATCAGATTCCCTAAGTCCTTGTGGTGAGAATGGAGGACTTATATGTCAGAACAGCGGAAGCTACAGAGTGACAGGACTTGAATAACAAATTTTAGAGATCACTCTGGCACTCCGTCGGAGAGGATTAGAAAAGAGCAAGAACCAAATTAGAGAAAACTAATTTGGAGTCCATGGTAAAGGCTGATGTGTACATAACATCTGAGACATATTTTGGAGCTTGTGGTAGGCTGACTAGTTCATTCCCTCCAAAGATGTCCATGCTTTAATCTTTGGAGTTTGTGACTATGTTCTCTTGCATGCAAAATTGGATTTTATAGATACAATTAAAGTCATGTATCTTAAAATGAGGAGATAAGCTTGGATTATCCAAGTGGTTGTAATTTAATTGCATGAGCTCTCAAAAGGAGAGAACTATCTCCAGCTAGGAGCAGAAGACTTCAGAGACACGCCATAAGGAGAAGTCAGAGATTCCAAGCATGAGAATGACTGGACAGGCTGTTGCTGGCCCCTGAGAACAGGACAGGCTGTGCCTCATTGAGGGTCTAACAGAGCGCAGCGTTCCCAGGTGTCCCGAGGTGGGCAGGTGTAGTAGAATGTCTTCTATGTGCCCCATAGTGTCTTAGAAATGCTAAAGGATGAGAGAGAGCCCCAGCGAGTTTTTTAAATTCCAGATGGATAAGGAGTTTCCAAAGGTCTTGGGATCTAGAGAGGAACAGAAGCTTCACTGCTAGAATGATAAACCCCAAAGGCCATCCCGCCTGCACCCCACTGCCCTGTCACTCAGACACAGCCCTAGGAAAAGAGTTCCTGGAGAAATCAAGACACCTTGGAAGAATGGAAACTTTGAAATATACACTCAGTTTAGGTGTAGGATAATAAAATAAAGGTACATGTCCTACAGAGGCGAGTTTCTGGACTGCTATTCACACACAACTAAACCACTGTCATCATTATCATCGTCATAGGAGACTGAGAGGCAAATTAGGAGTCTAGAAAGTAAGGCAAGGCAGGAAGAGATGAAGACAGTCGTGGAAAATGAAGGCTGTTGAAGTCCACTTTATTCTGTGCCTGGTGCACAGCCAGTGGAGGAGGAGGTCAGGGGACGATCACCAGGCTGTTCTTGCTTAGAGGGCGACTGCTGGACAAAGACCTTGCGCATCAGCCGTGGCCGCCACGCTTTACTTCCTACTCCACTATTTTGTTATCCGTTCTCCAGT
This sequence comes from Antilocapra americana, assembly GCA_007570785.1. Classification (NCBI taxonomy): domain Eukaryota; kingdom Metazoa; phylum Chordata; class Mammalia; order Artiodactyla; family Antilocapridae; genus Antilocapra; species Antilocapra americana. Next base: position 8,141 of record ML660653.1, on the reverse strand, counting down.
AACTGCTTATTCATTGACTCAATCTGTGAATTGTTTTTCAAGTTGTTCATCAGCTTTTCTGATTACCAAACAACATGCTTTAAATTTGGCAAGCTAACTGACTTAGTGATGAATGATTATAAATGTACATATTTATTTTCTTTATTAAAAAATATTTAAAACAGCTAATTCATCTGCAACTTCCTGTTTGAACAATGCACTAATTCAAATGGATTTAGCAAATGGCATATATTTGAGAGTTAATACCTTCAGTTCAGTTCAGTCGCTCAGTCGTGTCCGACTCTTTGCGACCCAATGAATCACAGCATGCCAAGTATCCCTGTCCATCAACAACTCCCGGAGTCTACCCAAGCCTATGTTCATTGAGTCGGTGATGCCATCCAGCCATCTTACCCTTTGTAGCCCCCTTCTCCTCCTGCCCCATAGAGACTTAATTGCTGATTCACCTTGTAAGTACTCTGACAAATTTCTGCTCTTTTGCCTCTGTGTCATAAAGTGATACACAGATTTCTCAGATTAATCTGGGATAAAATATTGTGTGCTTTATTAAATTTTTGAAACACTCCTACGATGGAGTTGTAGTAAACTAATTCTCAAAATGAGAAAATCGATAGGAAAGGCAATTAATGACACATGGAAAATTTATGTAAAATCAGATATGAAAGTTGTCACAACAGGTACTTCAGAGCAGTGGAAATAGGGATGGGGTGAGGAGAGAGGAGCTATTACCATCCCTTCTCTGTTACTGGAGTTTCATTTTTACTAACAACACACACTAATATAATCAATTAGATTTTTCAAAAAATAAAATTACCTAATGATTATAATTTTCCTGTTCCTTACTTAGTTTGATTTATATATAATGGAATAATTTGCAGCTGTCATCACCTCCCAAATTATTTCCTGGTTTCTGTCAATTCAATACTCAGTTCAGTCAATACTCCTTTGAACCCATTTCCCAATCTATTAGATTAGCCAGCTAATATAGCTTATTTTTTCAATAATTATTCAGTCAAGGGTATTTATCCAACACATACTATGTGTTCAGCATTACACTAAACATTGAGGAAAGTATAGGATAGTAGTAAAGGTAATAGTAATAAAAAATAACAATGGATAATGTTGAGTATGTAGATGCCAGTATTTTAAGAGTTTTTCATGAATTCCCTCCTCTTATTTCCCAGAACAACCCAATGAAGTATACAACTATTCTCTTCATTTTATAGATGAAGTAATTAAGTTTTAGAGAAGGAAGACTCCCAAGGTGAAATGGCTAGTAAGAAATAGCCAGGATTAAATGTATATTGGAATACATTCCAATATACAGAATGTATATTGTAGACAAACACCATTTGATTCCACTACACGAGGTACCTAGAATAATCAGATCCACAGAGTATACTGGTAGAGGCCAGGGGCCTGGGAGGGGTGGAGGGAGGGGGGCTGGGGAGTTAGGATTTAATAGGGACAGAGTTTCAGTTTAGGAAGGTGGAAAATCCGAGGGCTGGATGATGGTGAGCATGGCTCAACAATGTGAACATAATTAGTGCCACTCAACTCTACCGTTAAGTATGGTTAAAATAGTATGTTTTATATTATGTGACTTTTACCAAACATAATATAAATACTTCTATTATGTGACTTTTGCCAAATTTTTTTAAAGAGATAGCCAGGATCTGAATGCAGCCTGTTGGACTCCAAAACTTACCTCTGAGGGGGCTCTGTGAGGAGTCTGCAGTACAGTGGAAGAGACAAGACTTACACACATCAGCAAACTAAAAAAGCATTAAAATATTGGGCAAATGTCACAGGTTATGTCCAGCACAAATGTCTGTCATATCAAAGACATATACTTAAGAACTGTGGAATAGACTAAATAAATAAATGTGTAAGAATGTGATCAATTCAGAGAATGAGATAAAGGATGGATAGCATAGCTAAGAAGGACTTTGTGGAGCAGGAGGTGGGCTTTCAAGCTGGTTCCTGGACAATGTTTAGAAAGGGAAGCCAGAGAAGGCGTAAGCAAAGGCCTAGCAAAACAGGGAGTTAACAGGGAGTTACAGATGCTTCTCCAACAGAAAAAGGATGGCTTAGCCTTCACAAAGCATGCATTCCAAGGAAAAGAGAGAAATAAGGCAGAGCAGACAGGGCAAGTGGCCAGGAGAAGCATGGCTCAGAGTCTAGATTATGTAAGGAAGTATAAAGTAGGAAAGCGTTAGTCACTCAGTCACATCCAACTCTTTGTGACCCTATGGACTGTAGCCCACCAGGCTCCTCTGTCCATGGGTTTCTCCAGGCAAGAACACTGGAGTGGGTGGCCATGCCCTCCTCTATGAAAGCAGAAGCAATGGTAATGGTAGTAACAATTCCTAGTCTTTACAGATGCCCCTCTTCTTTCAAAGACATGATCTCACTTGATGTATTTGTGGAATATGACTCTGGCAGGAAATTAATTCGAAGGGAGAGTGTTCAGTGTCAGTAAGGCCTACTAGGATGCTACCATTAGCCAACAGCACAGCGAGGAGGCTCTGAGCTGGAGTCAGGATACGGAGGATATAATAGCTATTAAATGGCTACTCTGTATCAGAAACTTTATATACACTCTTGCAATGTAAAAAACAATGACATATTATGTGTGTTGTTCTGGCACGAGCTCAAGGCCTAGTTCAAACATTAACTAACTTGATGACATGAAGCAAGTTAAGTAAACACTATTGCCTCATTTTTCTAACAAAATCCTTTAGAATACCTAGTATATGCCAAGAACTCTGCTAGGTCTCAGTGATAGAGGGACACAGTCCCTGTACTTACAGAACCCACAGTATGAGGGAGATTGACATTAATGTGCATATGTGCTCATTTCTGGAGAAGGCAATGGCACCCCACTCCAGTACTCTTGCCTGGAGGATCCCATGGACGGAGGAGCCTGGTGGGCTGCAGTCCATGGGGTTGCTAAGAATCGGACATGACTGAATGACTGGACTTTCACTTTTCACTTTCATGCCTTGGAGAAGGAAATGGCAACCCACTCCAGTGTTCTTGCCTGGAGGATCCCAGGGACAGGGGAGCCTGAGGGGCTGCCGTCTATGGGGTCGCAGAGAGTCAGACACGACTGAAGTGACTTAGCAGCAGCAGCAAAGCACTGTTAGTTTCTTATTGCTGCAATAACAAATTAGCACAAAATAGAGGCTTAGGAAAACAAATAAACAAACATCCAGCTTATTTCTCACCATTCTGTAGTGCAGAAGTCCAGCTGGCTCAGCTGCTTTCTCAGCTCCTGGTTTCTCAAGGCCAAATTCAAGGTGTCGGCCAGCTGGTCTCTTACTGGAAGGCTTTGGGAAGAATCTCCTTCCAAGCTCATTCAGCTTGCTGGTAGAATCTAGTTGCTCGTGGCTATAGGCCTGAGGCCCATTTCTTTGCTGGCTATCAACTGGGCGTTCCCTGAACTTCTCTGAAGGTCCCTCTCCAGTCCTGGCAAACAGAGACCTACATCTCAGGGCCATTAAAGGGATGCCTTGTCCTTCCCACTCTTTTTTTTTTTTTTTTAAATTTTTTTAATTATTGTTTTAGCCATACATTGTTATGATATCACCATGGGTTTACATATGCTTCCCCTCCGGGTCCGCCCTCCCTCCTCCCTCCCCCCCGGGAAATCTCGCTGCACCAGTCCCGAGCGTCAATCCTGGGCTGGCGATTGATTAGACACATGACAATTAACATGCTTCAATGCCCTTCTCCCATCTCATCCCACCCTTACCCTCATCCACAAAGTCCACAAGTCTATTCTATACATCTGCGTTCCTTTTGTTGTCTCCCATGTTGGGTTCTCGTTACTGTCTTTCTAAATTCCATATATATGTGTTAATATACTGTATTGTTGTTTTTGCTTCTGGCTTACTTCACTCTGGATAATGGGCTCCAGTTTTGTCCATCTGAGTAGAATTGCTTCAAATGAATTTTTTTTTAATGCTGAGTAATATTCCATTGTGTATATATACCACAGCTTTCTTATCCATTCGTCAGTTGATGGGCATCTAGGTTGCTTCCATGTCCTGGCTATTGTAAACAATGCAGCGATGAACATTGGGGTGCACGTGGCTCTTTCAATTCTGGTTTCCTCGGTGTATATGCCCAGCAGTGGGATTGCCGGGTCATATGGCAGGTCTATTTGCAGCTTTTTAAGGAACCTCCACACTGTTTTCCATAGTGGCTGTACTAGTTTGCATTCCCACCAACAGTGTAAGAGGGTTCCCTTTTCTCCACATCCTCTCCAGCATTTATTGCTTGTAGACTTTTGGATGGCAGCCATTCTGACTGGTGTAAAGTGGTACCTCATTGTGGTTTTGATTTGCATTTCTCTGATAATGAGTGATGTTGAGCATCTTTTCATGTGTTTGTTAGCCATTTTTATATCTTCCTTGGAGAAATGTCTGTTAAGTTCTTTGGCCCACTTTTTAATTGGGTTTTTTATTTTTCTAGAATGGAGCTGCAGGAGTTGTTTGTATATTTTTGAGATTAATTGTTTGTCTGTTGCTTCATTGGCTATTATTTTCTCCCATTCTGAAGGCTGTCTTTTCACCTTGCTTATAGTTTCCTTTGTTGTGCAAAAGCTTTTAATTTTAATTAGGTCCCATTTGTTTATTCGTGTTTTTATTTCCAATATTCTGGGAGGTGGGTCATGGAGTATCCCGCTTTGGATTATAGCAGAGAGTGTTTTGCCTATGTTATCCTCTAGGAGTTTTATAGTTTCTGGTCTTATGCTTAGATCTTTGATCCATTTTGAGTTTATCTTTGTGTATGGTGTTAGAAAGTGATCTAGTTTCATTCTTTTACAAGTGGCTGTCCAGTTTTCCCAGCACCACTTGTTAAAGAGGTTGTCTTTTCTCCATTGTATATTCTTGCCTCCACGCATCTATGGACACCTTATCTTTGACAAAGGAGGCAAGAATATACAATGGAGAAAAGACAACCTCTTTAACAAGTGGTGCTGGGAAAACTGGACAGCCACTTGTAAAAGAGGTTGTCTTTTCTCCATTGTATATTCTTGCCTCCTTTGTCAAAGATAAGGTGTCCATAGATGCGTGGATTTATCTCTGGGCTTTCTATTCTGTTCCATTGATCTATATTTCTGTCTTTGTGCCAGTACCATACTGTCTTAATGACTGTGGATTTGTAGTATAGCCTAAAGTCAGGTAGGTTGATTCCGCCAGTTCCATTCTTCTTTCTCAAGATTGCTTTGGCTATACGAGGTTTTTTGTATTTCCATACAAATTGAGAAATTATTTGTTCTAATTCTTTGAAGAAGACCTCTGGTAGCTTGATAGGAATTGCATTGAATCTATAGATTGCTTTAGGTAGTATACTCATTTTCACTATATTGATTCTTCCAATCCATGAGCACGGTACATTTCTCCATCTGTTTGTGTCCTCCTTGATTTCTTTCATCAGTGTTCTATAGTTTTCTATATACAAGTCTTTTGATTCTTTAGGTAGAAATACTCCTAAGTATTTTATTCTTTTTGTTTCGATGGTGAATGGGATTGTTTCCTTAATTTCTCTTTCTGATTTCTCACTGTTAGTGTATAGGAATGCCAGGGATTTCTGTGTGTTGATTTTGTATCCTGAAACTTTGCTATATTCACTGATTAGCTCTAGTAATTTTCTCGTAGAGTCTTTAGGGTTTTCAATATAGAGGATCATGTCATCTGCAAACAGAGAGAGTTTTACTTCTTCTTTTCCAATCTGGATTCCTTTGATTTCTTTATCTGCTCTGATTGCTGTGGCCAAAACTTCCAAAACTATGTTGAATAGTAGTGGTGAGAGTGGGCACCCTTGTCTTGTCCCTGATTTCAGGGGGAATGCTTCCAGTTTTTCACCATTGAGGATAATGTTTGCTGTGGGTTTGTCATATATAGCTTTTATTATGTTGAGGTATGTTCCTTCTATTCCTACTTTTTGGAGGGTTTTTATCATAAATGGATGTTGAATTTTGTCAAAGGCTTTCTCTGCATCTATTGAGATAATCATGTGATTTTTATTTTTCAATTTGTTAATGTGGTGTATTACATTGATCGATTTACGAATATTGAAGAATCCTTGCATCCCTGGGATAAAGCCTACTTGATCATGATGTATGATCTTTTTGATGTGTTGTTGGATTCTATTTGCTAGAATTTTGTTGAGGATTTTTGCGTCTAAGTTCATCAGTGATATTGGCCTGTAGTTTTCTTTTTTTGTGGCATCTTTGCCAGGTTTTGGAATTAGGGTGATGGAGGCCTCATAGAATGAGTTTGGAAGTTTACCTTCGTCTGCAATTTTCTGGAAGAGTTTGAGTAGAATAGGTGTTAGCTCTTCTCTAAATTTTTGGTAGAATTCAGCTGTGAAGCCATCTGGTCCTGGGCTTTTGTTTTTTGGAAGATTTCTGATTACGGTTTCAATTTCCATGCTTGTGATGGGTCTATTAATATTATCTATCTCTTCCTGGTTTAGTCTTGGAAAGTTATACTTTTCTAGGAATTTGTCCATTTCATCCAAATTGTCCAGTTTATTTGCATATAGTTGCTGATAATAGTCTCTTATGATCCTTTGTATTTCTGTGTTTTCTGTTGTGATCTCTCCGTTTTCATTTCTAATTCTGTTGATTTGGTTCTTCTCCCTTTATTTCTTGATGAGTCTGGCTAACGGTTTGTCAATTTTATTTATCTTCTCAAAGAACCAGCTTTTGGCTTGGTTGATTTTTGCTATGGTCACTTTTGATTCCTTTGCATTAATTTCTGCCCTGATCTTTAAGATTTCTTTCCTTCTACTAGACCTGGGCTTCTGCATCTCTTCCCTTTCTAGTTGCTTTAGGTGTATAGTAAGGTCATTTATTTGATTTTTTTCTTGTTTCCTGAGGTGAGCTTGTATTGCTATGAACTTTCCCCTTAGCATTGCTTTCACAGTGTCCCATAGGTTTTGAGCTGTTGTGTTTTCATTTTCATTCGTTTCCATGCATAACTGAATTTCA
>SRVM01004682.1:0-11120 GCA_007570785.1 Antilocapra americana | reverse complement strand
GGTGCTCACGCCCGGCCCCCGCAGGGAACATAGGCACTTCTCCAGTAGGAGAGTCCGGTACTGCCTCACCTGGGGGGCCCGGGGTTGTCAGCCCCCGCCTGGCTGCCCGGGACAAGCCGACCTGGGCCCCTGGCCACCAGCCCCCCGCCCCGGCCCCGCAGACCTTCCTGGGGGCGCCGAGGGCCATGTTGCCGAGGGCTCGCAGGGAGAGCACCCGCAGGACCTCGTCCTCCTGCTCGGCGCCCTTCTCCAGCATCAGCACCGCCCGCCTCGGCAGCTTCTCCTGGTGCAGGATCGGGTCACGCATGAACTGGAAAGGAGAACTGTTCACAGTCACCCCCGAGAGAGGCTCTTGTTCCTCAGCCTCAAAACGGGACAGGTGATACGACTCAATGCCCAGAGCAGCGACCCTGGGAACAGGAGAGCATTCGGAGCTCCACCTCCCAGGACCGGCTCTGGGCTCCTCCGCTGCCAGCTGTGGGACCCTGGCACGTCCCTGGACCCCTCAGAACCTCAGCTTCCTCACCTGTGAAAAGGGCGACACATGGGGTCGCTGTGCGGCTCTGATGTGGAAGCACGTGGGGAAATCCTGCTGCTGCTAGCTGAGTGTTCTCCGCAGGAAGACGCTCTTTCTTCCTCCATTCCTTTGGTTAAGGCGATGGGAGCGGCCATGGTGTGCAAGAGCCACGCCCACTGAGTCAGAGCAGAAATGTGTAAAACGCATGGATTCCACTCACCTGGCCCTCCGAGAGTCACTCCTGGGCTCGCACCCGAAACGCTGGGCCCTCGGGACCACGGGGAGCCCTGTGGCTTGCCTGGCTGCACGTGTGTTTTAGAAACCTTGGTGCTGGTGGTTTGGTCGCTAAGTCGTGTCCGCCTCTCGCAACCCCATGGACTGTAGCCCGCCAGGCTCCTCTGGCCATGGGGATTCTCCAGGCAGGAGAACTGGAGTGGGTGGCCATGCCCTCATTCCCTCCTCCATTCACCACATCACTCAGACCTTGGCAGCTGGACTACAGGGCACAGGACAGGTCTCAACCCATTTCCTCTTGGTGCCCGCCCCGAATTAAGAGCTTGATGAATGAATGGAGGAGGGAATGAGGGATGTTTGGCTGTCCCTCCACCCTCAGAATTCAGAGCCAGGGTGCCTGCCCTGAGATGGGCCCCCAGGACAGGCGGGGGGTCACCCAGCAACACAACACACATCCCTGCCCGCCCCCCTCCCAGCCTCCATGCCCATGCCGTGGCCTCACTTCCACGCAGATCGCGGTGCTGCTGATGTGGCAGCTCAGGGCCTCCGAGGCCATGCCCCTGAGCGCCAGCTCCGATAGCCTCTGCCGGTAGTAGCCCTCGGGACTCTGCACCCACAGCCTGTAGGGACAGCACCACGGAAGGGACTTCTCAGCTCCTGCCCAGCACAGCCGCTCTGCAGCAGGGCGCCTGGGGTGGGGCTCCCAGGTCAGGGGGTCCCTGAAGTACGGACCCTCCACCTCCTCTTTATAAAAAGTGCAAATCGTGTCCGACTCTGCAACCCACTAGACTGTAGCCTGCCTGGCTTCTCTGTCCATGGAATTCTCCAGGCCAGAAGACTGGAGTGGGGAGACGTTCCCTTCTCCAGAGGGATCCTCCCAACCCAAGGATCGAACCCAGGTTTCCTCTTCATGAAAAGGGGACCAGAATGAGGGTCTAGACCCAGGAAGGAGCTCCTGGTCCTGCTCTCTTGGCCCAGCTCCGAAGCCCTTTGGGACCCTGGGCACACCCCACCCACTGGGGACCTTGCTTTCTTGCCTTGGGGCAGGAGGGGCTGGAAGAAAAGATTTCCTTTGCCCTGCACCCTCCTGGCACTCGGAGTCTGGGATGTGGGTCAATATGGCAATCCCCCCATCCAAGGAGAAAAGCATTTACCCAGGAGGCCCAGACCTTCCAGGCAAATGACGGAGCCCCGGGGAGCCGGGCACCCACCTGGCCAGCTGGCTGACTCCCTGCAGGAACGTCGAGCTGCTCTCCAGAAGCGTCCACACGCCCTGCTCCTCCAGGGTGCAAAGCAGAGACTCACTGTTGAGTCTCCTGAACAAGAGCTGCATGGATCTGATCGTGACCCTGGAAGAAGGTGTGGCCGCGTGAGGGGGAGGCTGCCCTACTGGGAGCACCCACCGTGCCTTCGATGAGCTCTTGGGGGAGCTTTGCACCCATGCCCAAGAAAGGATGCCCAGTGCAGGCAGGGAGACTTGCTCAGGGCCCAAGAGCAGCCATGGGAGACGGTGGGTCTGCAAACTCTGAGAACCAGTGCAGGACCCACACCAGGGAGGGTTGTAAGCTGAGCATCCAGAAATTTCTCCTCCCCACCAGGAAGGGAAAATGAGGACCTCTCAGGAGACACTTGTAGTCCAGTGACTTTCTCTCTCTCTCTCTTTTTTTAAAAGACCTTTTATTTATTTGGCTGTACGGGGTCTTTCAGTAGAGAATCTGCCTGCAATGTAGGAGACCCGGGTTCAATCCCTGAGTTGGGAAGATCCCCTGGAGAAGGGAATGGCTACCCACTCCAGTATTCTTGCCGGGAGAATCCCATGGACAGAGGAATCTTGTGGGCTACATATAGTCCATGGGGTTGCAAAGAGTTGGTCACTACTGAGCAGCAGACACTCACTTTCACAGCGTCTTAGTTTTGACATGTGGGATCTTGTTCCCTGACCGGGGATTGAACCTGGGCCCTCTACATTAGGAGCTTGGAGTCTTAGCCACTGGACCACCAGGCAAGTCCTCAGTCGAGTGACTGCATCCAGCCCGGGCCCACAGCCTCACCACTCCGCACCTTCCCACCCTCGAGCGCACCTCTGCAGGTTGACCTCCTCAGGGAGGGTCCCCGTGTGGACGAGTCTCCACGTCTTCAGGATGGGCGACATGGCCTCCAGGCCCTGGCTACCACCCAGCTGCAGGAGGAGCGTGTAGACGATGTCCGGGATGTCGTCCCAGCCCATCCTCTCGACGAGCAGGTGGAGGGTGCACAGGGTCTGCAGAGGGGAGAGCCGGAGGCGGCAGGGGTCCTACTGAGCCCCCAAGGTGGGCCCGCCCCTGCCTCACCATCAGAGGGTCCACTGCGGCCAGGCGCCAGACGTCGGCCTTGGATGTGGTGTTGGCCCTGGAGGTGAACCTTGCCTGCAGCTGGCCCATCAGCGCGTGGAGCATTGTCTGGGCAAAAGGCACGTTCTCGGTCACAGCCAGCCACACCTCCGTCAGGTGGCTAGCCAGAGACAGGGGACAAGGACTGTGGGTCTGGGGTTATGTGCCCTGGCATGTCAGAGCCCCCTGAGGACCCCCGGGATCCCCCGGAGTAGGGGCTGGACCCTGGAGGCAGGGTCTCAGGGAGTTTAGAAAGCCACCAAAGCTGCACAACCAGAGGCTGAGTCCCGCCCCGCAGCTCTGCCCACTGTCCTCCTGGGACGCCATGGCCCTCTCTCTCTCTCTCTCTCTCTCTCTCTCTCTCTTCCTCCCTCTCCCTCTCCCTCCCCTCCCAGTCCCCTTCTCTTCCCTGTCCCCAGTCCCTGTTCCCCCGTCCCCCACCCCATCCCTCCCCCATACCCTCCCCATCCTCTGCGCTGTTGAGGGGAGCCCAGATGGGTGGTCAGGACCCTTGGGACATGGGATCCGGACTCCAGCTCGATAGCAGGGAGCTGGAGCATCAAGGCTCCAGGTCCGAGGTTCCCAGAGGCTGTGCCAGGCACAGAAATGGAAGGGGGGTGTCTGACCACCCCCTTCCCCCACCACAGGTCCAACGAGGCGCCGCTCAAGGCCCCGGTCTCCTGGGACATGTCCGTGGTGGCGGGTCTGGCTGGTCTAGGGGGCACAGGAGGCGGTGACCTCGCACCTGTGCACCCACCTCTCCATGGGCAGGGGCTGCCGCAGGAGTGCGGTGAGGACAGTCTCGTGGTGGTAGTGGACCAGCAGGAGGATGCCCTCGATCAGGAGGCGCCGCACCTCCTGGTGTTCCACCACGGGCAGGTGCACCAGGATGGCGCCCAGGATCTCGGCCACCTGAGGGTGGGGGGCAGGGCATCACCTGGCAGCCCGGCCCTCGGGGGTCCCCTGCCCTCCCTCCACCACACACCCCTCCTCCTGCCCAAGTGGACGCTGGGCAGCCTAACCCGCCAGGGGCCAGGCACAACTCAGCCCCTTCCTGGGCATCCTCTAGTCTCTTTGGGGATTTTATCACATTTTCAGCATGGGAGGTACGGTGCTCCAAGAGGGCCAGCTTCGAGCCTCCAGCCCAGCGTCCACTTACCGACCATGCCTCTTTCAACTGGTTGTTTCCTCTTCCAGAACCTGACCTCCTCCCCCTCTTTTTAATCACGGACTTGGGGATGATAGGGAGCCCTTAGCAAGCAAGCCTGTGCCCCTCTGCCTGGCCCTTTAGGCTGGATGCACCAGGCAGCCCCACACCCTGGGGGACTCGGCTGCCGGCTGTTACCTGGTCCTCCAGCTCCTTGACGCGCATCTGGAGGAACGTGCGTATCCAGGTGACAGAGGCCTTGTCGTGCTGGAGGTCCATCGCCCCGAACTTCTCGCAGAGCTTCTGGACCAGCGAGACCACCTCGTCGCAGCTGAACTGCAAGCAGGCCACCTACAGCCGGAGCAGGCTGTTCTGCTCAGTGTGGCAGCCTCAGCCCAGCCCAGCCCCCATCCTCCCCCAAACCATCCCCGCAGCCGCTTCTCACCCCCTCGCCCAGCCTCCCGCCCTGTCAGTCATGGGCTGGCTTGGAGATCACTCCACATCAGAGCCTGGGGGACACTCGCCAACCCCTCCCTCACCCCATCGCCTGCCCCCACCTCTCTGAACCCCGCACAGGGAGCTTCTCCCCAGACCCTCCCAGTCCTGCCTCTACGGCCCTGCAGCCTGCCCAGGGAGTGTGCTCTGAGCCCTGCAGCCCTCTGATCTGTCCTGCTGATGCACAAACCCCCCATCCCCAATCCACAGAGCCTCCTCTGGCCCCTGAGGCACAAGAGGCCTCGCCCCTCTGCAGCTCCGAGGTCTGGGCGGCCCTGGACACTTGCAGTCACTGGGTGCCGTCAGCCTGCCTGTGGGCTGACACCTGCTTGTAGGGGCCCCTGTTCAGTTCTTTCTGGGACCCCCACAGGGTAGCACATGATACGGACAAAGAGAAGACAGCTGGGGTCTGTGACGCACCTACTGTGTGCCAGGCACCACAGTGGGGACTGTACATATCACAGGTCACTTAAACACACATGACTTGAGTTGGACCAAGGGCTGCGGAAGACCCAGGAAAGACCATCAGGTGGAGCAAGGCCCCATCCCCAGAGACGGCCCAGGCACCCGGAGCCCACACCCACACAGCCTTCCCACTCATCACCTTGGCGATTCTGGAGGATGTGCTGAAAATCTTCTCCATGTCTGAGCCCTGCAGGTCCTCCTTACATTTCTCAAGCTCCAGCTGCTTGGAGGTGTCCCACGAGGAGCAGGTCTGGCTTGCTGGTGGGATACAATGTCCGGCACAATCGCCCAAGACCAAGGGCCCACATCATGGTGGCCCCCTTTTAACCACCCCCTACCCCCGGCCCTGGGGTTGCCTTGACTCCCTGGGCCTGGATCACTCTCCAGCATCTGGACATCCCATCCCTCTTGCCTGGCCCCTGGAACCATTTCTGTGCACATCTCAGGTGGGCATTATGCCAGCTGCTGAGCCAGAGGCAAACCCACCCTGAAGGTCCCCCAAGTGCCTTCCCCTCTGAGCTTGTTTCTGGCTGGTTCTGCTGCATCCTTAGGCTCTGTGAGGCAACCCTTTCCAGTGGGGCCCCTAGTGTGCCCTCAGTGAGTCGGGCTGATCCCATGAGCCTCTCCTTCTAGAAGCTTCCATGACCTCTCAGTGAAGTCTTCACCCCCTCGCCCCCACTGGTCACCCTTGTTTGTCTACAGAGAGACCACAATCCCTGCCTACCCCAGGACAGCCCCATAGCCGACTCCGGGATATTGTTCTCGGCCTGGAGAGCCGCGGTCCTGCCCACCCGCACCACCCCTCCCGTACCGTGAAGGTCCAGCAGGCTGGCCAGGACATCCATGGAGGCCAGGCGGGTTTTTCTGTGTGAGTCGCAGGTGCCTGGTGCGATGAGTCCCACCAGGCTGCCAAACTGCCCCAGCCTCAGTGGGATCTGAGGGACGGGAGATCTCAGGCTCACGCCCTCTGCCCAGCCGAGCATACCTGGTGATGCCCGAGGGCAGGGCAGCCAGGGGCCAGAGAGGGTGAGCCCCGTTCTGAAAGCACCCCTGTTTGGGAAGGGCCGGGATGCCAGCATCTGCCCACGCCCACGCTCCCGTCCCCAGGCACCCCTAGCTTGGGCCCCAGGAGGCAAGCAGCTAGGATGTTGCCCTGTGGCCAGGCCCAGGTGCCAGGCCTAGGTGCCTGCCTTGTTCCTGTAGCCAAGCCTTGCCTTCACATCTGGGCTCCCCACTCCCTAGCTGTGTGAACTGGGGAGGCACTTAGCCTCGGGCCCTCTTGTTCCCGTCTGCTACTCAGAGATGATAATTGTTGAGTCCTGCTCCAAAAGCCACGAGAGCGAGCCTTGTACCAAGGCCACAGAAGCAGGACCCAGAACCAAGGTCACCTCTGAAACTGGCTGAGCCCCTTTGTAGCCATGGCCAGAGTTCCCGTGATCATCACCAGCAGGCTTCCCGACCCCAGATTAGGCAGAGATGCCCACCCTGGGAGTCACTCTACAGTGCCCTAACCAATAACCTAACGCCAACCTTTCTGCAGGAATTTTCTTTGTCTATGGCTATAAAAATGGACTGCTAACCCACAAAATCTGTTGAGTCTCCCCAGTCTCTCAGGAGGTTGGCCCACTGGGCTTGCAGGGCCCACATTATCTTTGCTTTTTGTTCTTAGTAAGTTCACTCCCTTCTGAAATGCTGTGCGTCTGGACAGGCTCTTCTAGCTGCACTTGCACTGCCTCAACGACAACGGTGGCCTCCCTTCAGCGAGTGTTGTGAGGCTCACGACAGAGCGTCCGGGTGAGGCGCTCCGTGCAGGACCTAGGCACCCAGCCACGGCCTTGGCCACTGGTTCACTTCGCTGGGCCTGGGACCCTCCTGGACGGTATTCCAGGACTGGGGTCCTGCCCCACCTTGTCCTCACCGTGCGCCGGCCCCAAGAATCCATCGTCCTCCTCCCAAGGCCATCCCTGATGACCAGACAGTCATAGAGTAGGAGGCCAACAAATGTAGGAGGAAGAGAGGGTTTGTGGGGCTGTTTCAGAGGCTCCATCACCAAAAAACCTCACTGCTTTCCTAGATTTTGCAATGTCGATGGTATTTATTAAGCTCTGTAAAATGTGTCATTTTGTAGTGATTCATTTTCTCATTCTAAGTAGAACTTTCCTAATCAATGCAGTATTTATAATTGTGTACCCTGTTCTCTTAAAGAGGGCCCTCACCCCTGTGTGAACCTCAGGCCCCTCAAAACCCAGATCCACACCACGCCCTGCCCATCCTCTCTCACCACCCTGGAGGCCCAGGGCCAGCTCCCCCTGGGTCTCCTTCAACATTCCGCAGTGAGGCAGCCTCTCCCCAAGGGTCTCTCCAGAGGGCAGAACTGGATTTCTGAGGTGTTTCCTCTCCTGGGATAGAGACTGGCATTTCCCTGTGGGTGTCAGCAAGGCAGGCTGTGGGGGGGCGGGTCTCCGGGACTTACACAGACGCCAATGCTTTGGACATAGATCTGCATGAGATGGAGATGCAGGTTCACCGCCTTCTCCCGCTCCCAGTCTTTGTCTGACAAGATCGACTTCTCCAGGAGCTAAGGGCAGAGCCCAGAACACAGAGGGGACTTTAAAATCCCGAGGCCAGCCTTTCCCGGCCAGCTGCTGCTCTCCTCCCCTCTCCCACTCAGAGCCTCATTTTCAAAGCTCTGGGAGGTTCCCCGGTCCTCTCACCCCCGAAACTAGGGACATGAGGCCATGAGCAAACAATGCCAACAGCCTCACCAAGCTGGTGCTTGGCTGACGAGGTTGGCTCTGTTCCAAGTGTCTGCCTGGAGGTGAGAAGGCCACTAGCACAGTGCATCCTGCACCCCAACACCTGCACGCTCCTGCCCCTGACAACACAGCTTAGCAAGACAGGGAGCAACACCTGATAGAACTGAGAGGAGAAGCAAACAAACCCTCAGTGACGCAGATTTCAGTACGTCTTTCTCAGAAACGGATGATGGAGAAGACAGTATCAGGAAGGGTATGGAAAGCTTGGAAAGCACTTCCAACAATGCCTGGCTGAAGTGGTGTTTAGGAACAGGTCACTTGGTGCAGCCGAAGACATCTGTTGGATCATCAAAAAAGCAAGAGAATTCCAGAAAAACATCTACTTCTGCTTTATTAAGTACAGCAAAGCTTTCGACTCTGTGGATCACAACAAACTGTGGAAAATTCTTCAAGAGATGGGAATACCAGACCACCTTACTTGCCCCCTGAGAAATCTGTATGAAGGTCAAGAAGCAACGGTTGGAACTGGACATGGAACAATGGACTGGTTCCAAATTGGGAAAGGAGTACATCAAGGCTGAATATTATTACCCTGCTTTTTTAGCTCCTATGCAGAATACATCATGCAAAATGCCAGGCTGGATGAAGCACAAGCTGGAGTCAAGACTGCTGGGAGAAATATCAATAACCTCAGATATGCAGATGACACCACTCTTATGGTAGAAAGCAAAGAGGAACTGAAGAGCCTCTCGATGAAAGTGAAAGAGGAGAGTAAGAAATTTGTCTTGAAACCTGGCATTCAGAAAACTAAGATCATGGCATCCAGCCTTATAGCTTCATGGAAATAGATGGGGAAACAGTGGAAATAGTGAGAGACTTTATTTTCTTGGGCTCCAAAATCACTGCAGATGATGACTGTAGCCATGAAATTAAAAGCTTGCTCCTTGGAGGAAAAGCTATGACCAACCTAGACTGCACATTAAAAAGCAGAGATATTATTCTGCCAAGAAAGATCCATCTTGTCAAAGCTATGGTTTTTCCAGTAGTCAGGTATGGATGTGAGTATTAGACCATAAAGAAAGCTGAGTGCCACAGAACTGATGCTTTTGAACTTTGGTGTTGGAGAAGACTCTTGAGAGTCCCTTGGACTTCAAGGAGACCAAACTAGTCAATCCTAAAGGAAATCAACCCTGAATATTCATTGGAAGGACTGATCTTGAAGCTGAAGCTCCAATACTTTACTACCTGATGCAAAGAACTGACTCATTTGAAAAGACCCTGATGCTGGGAAAGATTGAAGTCAGGAGGAGAAGAAGATGACAGAGGATGAGATGGTTGGATGGCATCACCAACTCAATGGACGTGAGTTTGAGCAACATCCCAGAGTTGATGATGGACAGGGAAGCTTGGCATGCTGCAGTCCATGGTGTCGCAAAGAGTAGGACGCATCTGAACTGAACTGAACTGAATCTTTTGATGTTCAGACCACCTACCCTTTGTAGTAAGACTTTTGTGTAACCTAACTCCTTCCTTCCCTGCTCCTTAGAAGAGTTTTCTTAGGGCTACTTAAAAACACAACTCTCAACTTTTTAAGTCACGGATTTGCTGGTTTGTTTTATTTTTATCATTTTCAGAAGAATAACAAGATCTGATTGTGTTTCTGAAAACCTCATTTCGGCTGTAGTGGCTGTTTGGGGGAGGGCAGCACGATTGGAAGTCCAGGTACACTGCACCTTGGTGTTAGAAGGTCCAATCCAGAGAAGCTTCACCTGGATGCAAAAACGTGGGGCCTGCAGGATGGGAGCCCCGCGGGGATGACCGCAGCGCCTTCACTGCTGCGGGTGGGCTGCTGAAGGAGTAGGTGCAGGTGGAACCAGAAACTAGTTTTAAACCTTTAAATGTGCAAGGTCTCAAAGCAAAGACTTCGAAAAGTCTTCAGTTGAGTTCAGTCGCTCAGTCGTGTCCAACTCTTTGCAACCCCATGGACTGCAGCACGCCAGGCCTGCCTGTCCATCACCAACTCCACGAGGTTGCTCAAACTCAGGTCCATGAGTTGGTAATGCCATCCAGCCATCTCATCCTCTGTCGCCCCCTTCTTAACTCCCGCCTTCTATCTTTCCCAGCATCAGGGTCTTTTCCAATGAGTCAGTTTTTCGCATAAGGCTGCCAAAGCATTGGAGTTTCAGCTTCAGCATCAGTCCTTCCGTTGAACACCCAGGACTGATCTCCTTTAGGATGGACTGGTTGCAGATCAAGGGACTCTCAAGAGTCTTCTCCAACACCACAGTTCAAAAGCATCAGTGCTTCGGCGCTGAGCTTTCTTATCAGTCCACCTCTCACATCCACACATGACTACTGGAAAAATCAAAGGAAAAGTCCTCAACTATGCGCAGAACTCCTCCTGCCCAGGCTCTGCCGGTGTGCTGGGATCGCTCCTTCCCAGAAGCGCCGTCAGTCCTCCAGGGCACCGAGAGCGCCGGCCAGAGAGGCGGCAACCCCCGCCCCCGTCGCGGCGACGTCTGATGACGCCGCGGAACCAACAAGGCGCTTGCGCAGGGGATGCTCGGCGGCGCCCTCGGCTTTTGCGTCATCTCGGGCGCGACGCCCCGAGGGACGGAGTCGGGCTGTTCTGCTGTGGAGGCGCGGCGGCGGGACCGGCCGGGAAGATGCCAGTGGCGGTGATGGCGGAAAGTTCCTTTAGCTTCAGAAAGTTGCTGGACCAGTGCGAGAACCAGGAGCTCGAGGTAGCCGTCCGCTTGGCGCGGTCGCGCGGTCCCGGGCGGCCTCGGTGTCCCGGGTGACGGGCCTGCGGCCCGCGGGGCCGGGGCCGGCGTGGGGGGCCGGGGCCGGCGTGGGCGTCCGGGGGGCCGGCGAGGGCGTCCGGGGCGCCGGCCGAGCGTCCGCGCCGTCCCCCAGCCTCGCCGCGGCCTTTCGCGGTGTGCGTTCAGCTGGCGAGCCCGGGGCCGCCGTGCGTCCTTGCCCCCGGCCCCCGTACGCTTCCGTGCTGGACCAAACGCCCTTGCTCTGCGCCGCGGGCTGGTCAGGACGGTGGTGCGGGCGCGGGCACAGAGGAGGGCTGGGCGCTGTCGCCCTCGTTCTGGTCAGAAAGCCCTTCTTCGTCTCAGCTCAGCACGGAA
>SRVM01004678.1:0-14015 GCA_007570785.1 Antilocapra americana | reverse complement strand
CTCAGAAAATTTGGTAGGGGCAGACAGCTTCAACATGATATACAGAGTCCTGTCCAAACTCAGGGCTCGCCAATTCTGAGTCTTTAGTAATTTCAAGCAGATGATGTTCTCCATGTGGTTGTAAAGAGGCCAGGACTAATTCATATTCAGCTGAAGGCACACGCTTGAACTAAAGTGAAGGGTCAACAGAGGTGAGAGCAGGATGAATCAATGGAAAAAGAATAATTGGGCCCCATTGATTGACTCACAGACCCTGATGGGTTGCCAGCTGGAACAAGCATTTTCTAGGACAAAGATACCCCTGGGATGACTTACAAGTTAAAAAAATCTGTGTCCATGCAGGGGTTTTCCCATGCAATTGTTTATTTGGCTGTGCTGGGTCTTCATTGCTTCCTGGCCTTTTCTCTAGTTGAAGCAAGAGGGGGCTACTCTCTAGTTGCAAGGGTTTCTCATTGTGGTGGCTGTTCTTATTGCAGAGCACAGGGTCTAGCATTGGGGGGGGGTTCAGTAGCTGCAGCTCCCAGGCTCTAGGTTTCTGGCTTGGTATTTGTGGCACATGGGCTTAGCTGCTCTGTGGCATATGGGATCTTCCCAGACAAGGGATCAAACTCATGTTCCTTGCACTGGTCGGTGTATTCTTTACCACTGAGCCACCATGGAAGCCCACCCCATGCAGTTTAAAAATTTTTAATTTTAAAAACTTTTATATTTACAGAAAGGCTGTATAAATAATAGAGTTCCCATGTATCCTATAGGTCCTCCCACCCAGTTTCCTCTCCCAGTTACTATGATCTATTATCACGACTAATAGAGAAATATTAATGTTTTTAATTTATACTCCACACTATATTTGGATTTCATGAGTTTTTCCCTAATGTAATTTTTCCACTCCAGGATCCCGTGCAAGATATTGGATAAGTTTCCTAGGGTTTCTGGAACTAATCACCACAGATTTAGTGTCTGAAAATGTAAATATATTGTCTGGAGTTCCAGAAGGAAAAGTCCTAAGTGTGCAGGGTACCCTTCCTCCAAAGTCTCTTGGGGAGAATGCTTTATGACTCTTCCAGCTTCTGGTGGCCCCAGGTACTCCTTGGCTTTGTGTGGGCTATATCTTGGAGCAAGATGCTGATCTCTGTGACCATCTTTTTATGACCTTCTTTGTGCATCTTTGGGCCTGTGTGCTTCAAACTCCCCCCTCATTTCTCTTATAAAGACACCCAGTCCTTGAATTTAGGGCTCACACTAAATCCAGGATAATGTCATCTTGAGGTCCTTAACCTAATTACAGCTGTAAAGTCTCATTTCCAATGCAGGTCAGATTCACAGGTACTGACGGCTGACATTTGGACATAGCTTTTGAGGGGGATAAAATTCAACCAACTGTGGTACACATTGAGTACACATGTTCCCTTTGGCTTCTTGAGGTTATGAGAGTTTCTCAGAGCTTCCCTGCTTCTAATTGACTTGCCTTTTGAGGACTGAAGATCAATATTCTGTAGACTGCATCTCGATTTGAGTTTGTCTGATATTTTCTAATGGTTAGACTGGTGTTGGACCATGATAGCTGGACCATAAAGAAGGCTGAATGCCGAAGAACTAATGCTTCCAAATTGTGGTGCTGGAGGAGACTCTTGAGAGTCTCTTGGACAGCAAAATCAAATGGGTCAGTTTTAAAGGAAATCAACCCTGAGTATTCATTGGAAGGGATTATGATCAAGCTGGAGCTCCAGTATTTGGCAAACTGATGCAAAGAGTCGACTCATTGGAAAAGACCCTGATCCCAGGAAAAAATTGAAAGCAAAAAGAGAAGGGGGCGACAGAGGATGAAATGGTTGGATGGCATCACCGACTCAATGGACATGAGTTTGGGAAAACTCAGAACGATAGTGAAGGACAGAGAAGCCTGGCGTGCTGCAGTCCATGAGGTCACAAAGCGTTGGACACAACTTTAGCAACTGAACAAGACTGGGGTTAAGAGCTTTGGGGAGGAGCAACACAGAGTTGAATTGCTCTTCTCAACACAACATATCAAGCGTACATGTTCTCAAATTAACTTACCATTGAAGAGGTTAACTGTGACCACCTGGCTAAGGAAGTGTTTACCAGGCTTCTCTGTGGCAAGGTTTCTTTCCTGTTCCCCTGCTTCCATACTGTACCCTTTGTAAGAATATCACTAAGCATCGTTCACCCTTCAGAGGTGGGGGTAACACTTCACTGCTTGAGTGGGGAGCATATACATACATTGTTTGGAATTCTTTTATGGTCCTTCCAATTCTGCATGCATGCTATCATATGAAAGGTGGGTTTCATGGATTCCAGCCTGAGTCCCATGGCCATTCCCCAGTTCCCCTTAGGGAATCTTAAATGCAGAACAAATCATCTGAGGAGAAAATGCTCTGAAGAGTTTTCATTAAGAACAGAAAATGATATAGGACAGATTTATTCACAGCATGGACTGATGTAGTCCACATCTGCTTTGGGGTTTGCAGTAACATACGTATAGATGTTGAAAGTGACATTCAGAAACTGCATAGCAAGTTGACAGAGTAATCTTATATTCATTGAATTGAATAATAAAAATGCCTTGATTATTATTATTTTCCCAGTAATTCACTTATATTGCCCTTTCTACAAGGATTGGTCCAGGATAGAATGGGGCTGAGCAGAAAATGGTCTCCAGCACAGAGTGGACCCCATTGTGTGTGGCCTTATGCAGCCTCTGGTGTTCCAGGCTGCCCTCTTCTCCTTACCCTCCCCGCATTTGCCCCTTGATCCCAGATGTGAGTGAGGCTTGGACACCCCCACAATGGGCAGCTGTCCAGGTCCCATCCCGGAACCTTTTGGCAGCGACCTTCCCTACAGGGCATGCTGTTCTCAATGCCTCTCTCCAAAAGCAAGACAGTCCCTCTGTGGTGCCTCCATGGGCAGCACTCTCTGCTGCTCTGAGCCTGGCTTTGGTCAACTCCTATCTTCAGTCAGCTCTATGGGCAGCGACAGCCAGCCCCACCTAAGAAAGGCCTGCTCTCACCATGCTCTGGGCATCCAGGCCTTTCTATGAGCAAAGCCCTTTCAATTTCTTTCACTCATGGTCAGGCACATGCAGGAAGCAGCAGGAGGGGGGCAGGAGCCTCAAATACTGAAAGGGCTTCAGATGTTGACTCTTACTGCTCTCTCCAAATGCAGTCATTCAGATAGTCATGTGAATAAGAGGAGTCCCTGACCAGGCCATCTCACCAGAGCTGAGTTTAAAATGATAAATACAGAGGGCCACAGGCACATGAAAAGACACCCAATCACTAATTGTTAAGAGAAATGCAAGTCAAAACTACAATAAATGCACCAGTCATATCAGCCATCATTAAAAAGCCTACAAATGGCAAATTCTGGAGCAGGTCTTGAGAAAAGGGAACCTTCTTCCATTGTTTGTGGGGATATAAGTTGGTGCAACTGCTATGGATAATCGAAAAGATATACATACATACTATGCTCATGAAAGTATTAGTTGCTTAGTTGTGCCCAACTCTTTGGAACCCCATGGACTGTAGCTCATCAGGTTCTTCTGTCCGTGGTAGAATTCTCTGGGCAAGAATACTGGAGTGAGTAGCCATTTCGTTTTCCAGGGGATCTTCCAAACCCAATGATTCAACCTGTATCTCCTGATTTGCAGATGGATTCTTTACTGTCTGAACCTCCTATCTAATAGCAGCACTATTTATAATAGGCAATACATAGAAACAACCTAAATTTACATCAACAGTCTAGTGGATAAAGAAAATGTAGCATACATACATACATATATACATATATGTATGTATGTAGCATGATATATATATATGATAGAATACTGCCCAGCCATAAACAAAAACAACTAATGCCACTTGAAGCAACATGGGTCGACCTAGAAATTATCATACTCAGAAAAGTAAGTCAAAAAGAAAATGACAAATACCACACGATATCACTTATATGTGGAATCTAAAATATGACACAAATGAACTTATCTATGAGACAGAAACAGACTCACAGCCATAGAGAACACTGATGGTTGCCAAGGGGGAAGAGGAATAGGGAAGGGATGGATTGGGAGTCTGGGATTAGCAGATGCAAACTATACACACACACACACACATACACACTGAATCACTTTGCTATACATGGGAAACTAACACAACAATGCAAATCAATTATACTTCAATAAAATCAATTTTTAAAAAACTATAAATATTTGCTGTGTTTGTATTGCTATCACACGAAGTACAGAATAACACAGAATCTGCATATTTCAAGAAATCTAGTTTATGTAAAATCATACAAGCACGTTCAAATATTTGATATATCGCTGGTGGTCTAGTGATGAGGATTCAGTGCTTTCAAACATTTGGTATAAATAAAAATGTTTTTTGAAATTATTGACCTGGGCTTTAGTTGGGGAAAAAAAAATCCTGTCCTTATCTTGCAGATAACCTAATACTAGAGTGTATTGTGTTAAAATATATAAAAAAATTAAATGGCAATTTGTATAATCCTATTCTTGCATTATTTTCACTTAATAATATATTAAGAACTTTAAGAAAATGCCATTAGTCAGGTCACATTTGTGTACCCACGCCACCAGCCCCACTGGAGTCACTTTCTCCTTCCCTCCTCTCAAGGAATCCTCCCTAGAAGCCATCTCCACCCAGCCTCTGCTGGGGCTTCTATTCCCAGTGGATCCTCTTCTTTCTCTGTAGCTCATTACACAACCTGGTTCACCACTGTCCCCCTACCTAGGTCACAGTGCAGCACAAGTACGTGTTACAGACTGAACTGTGTGCCCCTAGATTCGTATGTTGGAGCCCTAACCCCTAGTGTGACAGTGTTTGCAGATGGGGACCTTTGCAACTAAGCCAGGTTTAGATGAAGTATTGAGAGTGGTGTTCCCATGATGGGTGGGATTAGGGCCTTTATTAAAAGAAACCAGGGAGATGCTGTCTCTCTTTGCTGTATGAGAACACAGTGAGAGGGTGGTGTCTATAAATCAGGAATAGAGACCTCATCAGAAGCCAATCATGCAGACACCCTAACCGTAGACCTCTAGCCTCCAAAAGTAAGACAAAATAAAT
Organism: Antilocapra americana; assembly: GCA_007570785.1. NCBI lineage: Eukaryota > Metazoa > Chordata > Mammalia > Artiodactyla > Antilocapridae > Antilocapra > Antilocapra americana. The sequence continues at coordinate 8,913 of SRVM01004678.1, read as the reverse complement.
TTCTGTTGTTTAAGCTGTGTAGTTTTCAGTACTTTGTTATGGCAGCCCAATCAAGCCAAGTAAGACCTTAGGTACTCAGTACACGTTCCTTGACTGAATAAACAAGCAATATACAAACCTGGAGTGGACAAAATAGTTTCATGTTATTCATTCCTTGCAAGGATCCTCTCTGCTTCAACTCCCTTTGATTTTCTAGGGAAAATGTTAGTCGCTCAGCCATCTCTGACTCTTTACGACCCCATGGACTATAGCCTCTGTCCATGGGATTTCCAAAGCCATAATACTGGAGTGGGTCACTATTTCCTCCTCCAGGGGATCTTCCTGACCCAGGGATTAAACGCAGGTCTCCTGAGTTACAGGCAGATTCTTTACCATCCGAGTCACCAGGGAAGCCCCAAAGCACACATCTGATGAAGGTAGGATTTGATTTCATGTGTGTAGAGCACAGGGAAAAGGCAGCATATTCCCTCAGCGTTAACCACTTGGACACCCTGTCCTCATTGATTTCTAGAGTGTTTCACAAAGCTGAGACTTTTTCAGGCCAGAGATACAAAATCAATCTGGGTCCTTAGGGTCTGGTAAAGTGGAAGAAAGAGAAGTCATTCGGTCGTGTCTGACTCTTTGTGACCCCACGGACTGACTGTAGCCTACCAGGCTCCTCCGTCCATGGGCTTTTCCAGGCAAGAATACTGGAGTGGGTTGCCATTTCTTTCTCCAGGCGATCTTCCCAACAGAGGGATTGAACCCATGTCTCCTGCATTGCAGACAGATGCTTTACCATCTGAGCCACCAGGGAAGTCTAAGGTCTGGTAAAGGCACCTCGAATCACTTGGTGGTGGGCTCGTCCAGTCCTGAGCTCATCCAGATTCTGAGTCCCTATTTGGATTTAGTGCAAGGGACGCTGTGATTGATTAGCAATGCCTTTTCTGACGGGGGGGTGGGTTAAGTGGAGGCATCCAGGCCAATCCTGACCCAGAAGCTGCTGCTTAGGGTGCAATTAGGCACAGGCACTAAAAAACAGAGATGTTACTTTGCCAGCAAAGGTCCATCTAGTCAAGGCTATGGTTTTTCCAGTAGTCATGTATGGATGTGAGAGTTGGATGGTGAAGAAAGCTGAGTGCTGACGAAATGAAGCTTTTGAACTATGATGTTGGAGAAGACACTTGAGAGTCCCTTGGACTGCAAGGAGATCCAACCAGTCAATCCTAAAGAAAATCAGTCCTAAATATTCCTTGGAAGAACTGATGCTGAAGCTGAAACTCCAATTCTTTGGCCACCTGATGCTAATAACTAACTCACTGGAAAAGACCCTGATGCTGGGAAAGATTTAAGGCAGGAGGAGAAGGGGATGACAGAGGATGAGATGGTTGGGTGGCATCACCAACTCAATAGACATGAGTCTGAGTAAGCTCTAGGAGTTGGTGATGGACAGGGAAGCTTGTCTTGCTGCAGTCCATGGCGTCGCAAATGGTTGGACATGGCTGAGTGACTGCAATGATCTGATTGAGGCACAGGCAGCTGGTACCAGCACAGGTACCTCCTCTCTAAGCAGTGTATTATTGCAGTCCCACCCTCAATGGCCTCCCAGGTTCTTCATGTGCAAGAAGAAGAAGAAGGACCATGGTGGGTGGAGGAGATGGTAAGAGTCTGCTGCTCAGATGACCAAGGAGTCCCCTCGGTCAGTAAAGCTCTTGAGCTCAAAACAGTCTATACAGGTACAGCATGGCATGCATGCTAGTGCGTCTGACAGAAGGTGAATTCCGTTCCATAAATACTCATTTAACACCTTTCACAATATGTGCACAATATGTACGAAGTTGGTTCAGTCATGTCCAACTCTTGGCGACCCCAGGGACTCTAGCCTGCCAGGCACCTCTGTCCATGGGATTCTCCAGGCAAGACTACTGGAGTGGGTTGCCATGCCCTCCTCCAGGGGGATTTTCCCAAGCCAGGGATCAAACTTGTGTATCCTTAAGTCTCCTGCATTGGTAGGTGGGTACTTTACCACTAGTGCCACCTGGAAAACTCCCGCTTTTCACAGGCCCAGCATTGTGCTGAGCACCATGAGGACATAGAAATATCTGAGTCCTGTCTCTCAGGGGCCAATAGTCCTCTGGGGAATGTAACTGGCCAGGTGATGTGTGTACACGTGGTCCAGGAAAGGAAGTTGGGGGAGGTGGCGCCCAGATAAGAGACAGCTGTGATGTCCAGTCAGGAGGGCCTCCTGTGACACCTCAAGGGAAGTCGGGGCTGCAGGGAGCAGGAAATAGCCTTGCCTTGGGGCATGGGAGTCAGGCCACTGACTCTGTTGTGCTGAGCTAAGGGCAAGGACGTGGGCCCTTCAGAAAGTACCGAGGGCCAGCCCGTGGGGGTCACAAGGAGTAAGACCAGTGCCTAGTAGAGCCTAGGTCCTTGACAGAGCATGGTAACTACTAACCAGCTGGGCCTCTACCTCATGCCCCAGCTGGGGAGCCTTATCCAACAGAGGTGGGTGAGGGGTCAGGTGCCCCATGGCCAATGGGGGGCAGAAGCATCCTGCAGGCCCCAGCAGCCAAAGTTGCTAAGGAAATGAGGACAGAGTGCAAGGAGCATAGGGCAGGACATGCTGGGTGACAAGAACTCCCAAAACAAAGGCTCAGAGGCACAGAAAAGACAGCAGATGCCTGACCTGCTGGAGCAGAGGGATGGGGATGGGGTGAAGAGGCAAACAGAGGGTGTAGGGCAAGTCAGACAACTGAGCTCTTAGCAGCTTAGTGGAGAGACCACACACTATAGCTGGTGGAACTGGATGGCTGGGGATCAAGTCCTGACTTCCTCTTCCCAGCTGTGCCACTTTAGGCAACTTACTTAACCTCTTTGAACTCTGGTCCTTCAACTAGGGATGACAACAGCACTTGCCTCACACGGTTGTGGTAAGGACTGAGTTACAAACTATGAATCACTGAGAACAGTGTACTGACACGTAGTGTTCAGTAAACATCTACAAAGGTGATAGTTATGTAGAGTAAAGCAGTCGGAACATGAACCAATATTTTCCAGATTGTTTCCCATGGGATCCTCAACTAAAAGATGCGTCCATCCAAAAGATTCTTACAGCCAATTTTGGAAAACGTCTCCTGTTATATCCACATCAAGCTCTGACAAGTCCACAGTGAGAAAAACAAACAAAACCAAAAAATCCTAACTTTATTTAGCCCAGTGTTTCCCAAACCTAGAGGATTATGGAAACCTCTGCATACCTTGGAGGACAGTGCTACACAAGCCACCAGTATGGAAAGTGCTGTGGAGGTGGGCAGTAGGGGAGTCTATGAAAGTGGTGGAAAGCATCTCCAGGAAAAGCCATGTGGCAGGGGTTGAGCCACAGCAAGATTCCTGTGCCCAGAGAGGAGAAGGGAATAAGGCCAGTGAATTGCCAGAGCTGAGAGCCCCAGAGAAGAAGGGGTGGGCAAACAGGGTTGACCCAGGGCAGGGCAGACAGAGAAGAGAGAAGATACAGAGGCGATTCTGAACATTACATTTGAGGAGGGAGGAAATGCAAGAGCAAAAAGGAGGTGAGGGCTGAGGGCCACCCCTCATTCCACCCAGCCCCTGGTCACCCTTCCTGATTTGTGCCTGAGGTGGTATAAGCCCTGTGGCTTCCCACAGGATAGGGGGGTCTGGAGAGAGAAGGGTGGCAGCAGCTGCTTACTGGGAGAGAATAACAACTGGAAGACACAGAGACGTTCTATCCCTGCTATACAAAGACTATGTGATTAGAGAATTGACAACAGTTGTCCAGGGCCTCTAGGCTGAACTTTGGGCTGGTGATGAAAAGAAGCAGAAGCTATACTCTGCACTCCAGGAATGGGCTCTGCTGACCATTAAAGGCTGAGCGACTTCAGGGAAGTTGCTCCATGTCTCTGGTCCAACCTTCTTCTAAGTTTGGTCCTCAAGCCCCACTTCCTTTCTTCTTGGTTACATCAGCCACAGCCATAACATTTCTCCACCCTTGCTCTGGTACCAAAGGCCTTCCCCACCCCATGTACTCAAGTTTCTGCACCCTATCACTGTCATCACCCCACCCGTGGCCTCCTGGCCCAGTCACTCACCCCTGGAAGGCCTGCTGGCAGCATTGGTACACCTCAAAGCTGTTGCTGCTGAGGGTCTTGTTCAGGAGGGGCACAAAGTCCACTGCAGGTCCCCTGGGCATGTAGAGGATGCCTGTGCAGAGAAAGCAGCTAGTGGGCAGGGTCCAGCCCCTTACTATCCCCCTCAACCCTACCCAACGATTGCCAGAGAGGCCAAGGCCCCAGTGCCTAGCCCTGGACTGAGCCCACCAGGCCTGTACTCACTGGTCACACAGGCGTTCACCAGGGACACACAGGCCCCCGTGCAGTGCGCCTGGAGCACGATCTTGGAGAATTTGCCCATCCACTGGGGAGACATGGAGGCTTCAGGAGGACAGGAGGGCTCAGGTCCAGGACTCCACAGGCCCCTCTGGCTTTGTCTGCTTACCAGCCTTCCTCTTCTGGGGGCCATAGGAACAGACGCTGCCCTCCTGATGCTTGTTGAATCAGAGAGTCCTCATTGGCCTGACTAGATAGCAGTCCACACTTCCCCACGTGTCATCAGTGGCAGGTGTAGGGAAAGAACATTGAGTTTGGAGTCAGGCAGACCCAGGATTAAACACAGGTTCATCCATTTATTAGGATTGCCTGGTGGCTCATATGGTAAAGAAAGCTCCTGTCTGCAATGCAAGAGACCTAGGTTGTATCCCTGGGTTGGGAAGATCCCCTGGAGAAGGGAATGACAACCCACTCCAGTATTCTTGCCAGGATAATTCCACGGACAGAGAATCCTGATGGGTTGCAGTCCATGGGGTTGCAAAGAGTCAGATACGACTGCACGACTAACACAGTGACAGTTAACAGCCACTTTATAGCTGAGTGACTCGGGTCACATTTCACTTTTGCACAGCTCAGTTAGCTTTTCAATAAAACAGCATGGTGGCACCACTAGGCAGGGGACTGTGAAGGGTGAAACATTTTTGTTTTTTTTTTTTTGTAAAAAGCTAATAGTTCTATAGAGACTTCCTCCCCAGGCCCCACAGGGCCTATCTGTCCACTGTGGGTATGGGAACTGGCAGGTCAAAGCTTCGGCCGGGCAGCCAATGCCATGCCTCTGGACCCCTCCTAGGGCCCTGGGCCAGCCAAGCAGCAGAGTAATCATGAAATTCCAGGGTTGGGAGGGAGTTCCATGACCTCCTTGTTCAGGCTCTGCCTTAGACCAAGAGGAGAACTGAGGCATACAGATCTCTTGGAAGTTGTAGGTATCTGAGAGCCAGAACTGGAGACCAACCCCTGCTGCAATCCCTGCCCTTTATAGGAGGCTGGGGAGGCCCCACTAGGACTCACTCAGGCCTCTCAGCATGATCCCAATGGAGCTGAAGTTGGTGAATCCGCAGAGGGCTTAAGTTCAGATTTTATTTTATTCTTATTTAATTTTTAACTTTTTGGCCAGGCCACACAGCTTGTGTAATCTTAGATCCCCAAACAGGGATTGAACCCATGTCCCTGCATTGGAAGCATGGAGTCTTTAACTGCTGCATCATCAAGGAAGTCCCTAGAGTAGGTATGTAAGCAACACAACTCTCTTTCCCTTTTGCTGTGAACACTTGTGTAATTTCCTAGAAGTACTAATATCCAACATGGGATAATTTGGGTAGAATAAAAAGGCTTAGACCCATACCTTGCACCACAAAAAACTAATTCTAGATCAATTAAAGCAGATACATATTAACACTTTAAACATTAAATATTAGAAAATATAGGATAATATTAGTATTGTTACAGAATAGCATTTTGCTCTCATCCTGGAGAGGAGCAAACTGAGGCTCTTATAAGTGACTGAAGAAGTTCACACAGCAAAAAGGCAGTTGTGTCACAATTTGAACTCAGTTTTGTCTGACTCCCAAGATCACATCATTTTAACTACTTCATCATACTGTTTCAGGAACTTAACCTTTACCAGGAGGTAAGTTTCTAAATTTAGAAATAATGTAAGAAATGCAGAGGTTTGGTATAAATTTGTAGTTTTAGAAAAAAATTCTGAATATGGAATGAAGAGAAACAAAAATAAAAATAACCAGGAAAAAATATATGTAGAAAATGTGGAACTTCCTGGTGGTTCAGTGGCTAAGACTCCATACTTCCAATGCAAACAGTCCAAGTTTGATTCCTAACTGGGGGGCTAAAATCCTACATGATGCATGGTGTGGCCAAAATGTTTTAAAAAGAAAATGAAAAAGAGTCAATATCTTTATAACATACAGAGTTTTATACATTGATTGAAAACATTAAGGTACTTGCATTCTGCTTACTCACCTACAATCACCCTCCAGACAGCAGCCCAACTACTGCTAAAATGTCAGAAGTCAAATTTTCAGTGACTTCAAACTGTTCTTTGGCCTGGGCCACTCTGTTACGATTAACACCTGTTCTAAGTGGACTTCTCTCACTTCTCCAAACCAGTGCTTTGGACAACCTCAGAGCCTTTGAATATACCTCTTTCTTTGCCTGGAATGCTAGTACCCATTTCTTCTGGCCTCTGCACCTCCCTCCAAGTCTTGGTCTAAATATCCATCTCACTGAAGTCTTTTTTTGTCCGCAATGCATAGCACGTGGAATCTTACTTCCCTGTCATTGGAAAGAACCTGAGCCCCCTTCAGTGGAATCGGAGAGTCTTAACCACTGACTAGGGAGGCCTCCCCTGTCCAGTCAGTCCTATCTAGTCAAGGATAGACCCCATCCCTGATTCTTTTTATTGTTTCCATCATAGAATTTACTGCAGATTGTGGTTTAAAATTTTGTATTCCTTTGTTTTCTTGTGTCTTTCACTAGATGTAAGTTTCATGTCACCAGGGACCATGTCTGTCTAATTCCCCATTTTATCTCTGGTACACAGAAGAAGGCCTGGCAACTCAGAGGTCTCAACAAATACTTGCTGAAGTAATGAATTTCATTGAAAAATATCCTGAAGGCATATGAGTATGTGTGTGCTCAGTCACTTTAGTCACGTCTGAGTCTGAGACTCCATGGACCGTAGGCTGTCAGGCTTCTCTGTCCATGGGATTTCTCAGGCAAGAATACTGAAGAGGATTGCCATTTCCTCCTCCAGGTGGTCTTTCCAATCCAAGGATCAAACCTGTGTCTCCTGAATTCCAGGTGGATTATTTACTGCTGAACCACCAAGGAAGCCCAAAGGTACATACTGCCGCTGCCTCTAGAGAAGACAGTGATACTGGAGCTAAAATTAGGAGTGCGGGGAAATCTGAGCTTTTTACTCCATACAAACCTTAACAAAAACTAAAGAGTACATTTCTTTATCACTAAAAAATAATTTCAAAGACACAAAAAATATTTTATATTAAAAGCTCCTAGTAACCCAGGAAACACACGTTAAAACAATGAGCTATTATTATTTGCCCATTAAAGTAGCAATACTTATTCTTGTTTTAAAAAGGCTGCTCTGCCTGTTCAGGTGTAGTTAAATCAATGCTCACAGGCAGAGCTGGGGTGGTTTCAGTTGTTATAACTCTTTGCAAAAGTTACTGGCAGCACACACACAAGGATTCATGCCATACAATTCAGTCATCCCACATCTTGAAAATCTCCTGTGGAAACCGTCTTCTTAGAGGGAAACTTTCAGTGTAAAACCAACTCATTTCAGCACTGAGTATAAGAGCCAAATGGTAGAATTAGATATTATATTATTATGTTTACATTTATTATCGTATAATTAGATATAATTGACTATATATTATAATAGGTGTCATTTGGGGATGATGATATAATGAATAATTTTTTGATTCTTAAACATGTTACATTGGCTGTTATTCTTTTCAAAAGTGTCACTTTAGAAAGCTTTTACAGGTGTTTTTTTTTAAGTCTTAACTGCACAAACCAACCCCTGAGCTGAATTCCATGTATTGGAGATTAATGTGGTGAGATCTTTCTGTTTTACTCTCTTAGCTCCTCATTGGAGTTTCACACCCATTCCTTTTGGGGTAGTGGTGGCAGATATGACACTAGTTTTCCAACAGAAGAGGCAAGGTGCAGTAGCTTGCCCAAGGCCATAGGATGGTAGCCTGTCTACATAAGGAGTTCAGATATCTTCAAGAGAGAGAGAGAAGTGAAATGAACTGAGAGTTGCTCACTCATGTCCGAGACTTTGTGACCTCATGGACTATTCTAGTATTCTCCAGGCCATAATACTAGAGTGGGTAGCCTTTCCCTTCTCCAGGGGATCTTCCCAACCCTTCTGCACTGCAGGCAGATTCTTTACCAACTGAGCCATCAGGGAAGCCAAGAGATAGAGAGACTTTGAGAAAGATGACAGTGAAGCCTGAAGCTGTCTTGTTTCCCATGGCAATGAGATGTGGGAGGTTGAGCACCACCTCTGTGTGTCTCATCCAGGCCTGTACAGGGACAGCTGCATCATGCCCTGACGCAGTTAGGGGACGGGAACACTCACAGAGATTCACTGCTTTTTGGAGCCAACCTATTCCTCACTGCCTGCAAGGCAGCGCTGCTTGTATTCAGAGAGCCCCTGATAGGCCACAAACTCCTTCAGAAACAGCTTCATCCCCAGCAGCTCTGTCACCACCGAGCAGTCCTCCAAGGCCATGCCCATCAGGGAAGTCACTGGCCGCAGGATGTAGGAGCAGATGAGCTGAGGCACAAAGCAAGATGAGCCGCTGGGACTTGGGTTGATCTGGGCTCTGTGGGCATCCACCCACAGTCGCCACTGGCCTGAACCACCCCCTCCACAGGTCGAGAGGGACTGTACCTGGAAGCTGTACCCCTGGATTTCCACCATGTTTCCCGGCCAGGAGAGGACATCGCTGATGAAGTCCAGCACGGCCAGAAAGGCAAT
>SRVM01004673.1:0-12987 GCA_007570785.1 Antilocapra americana | reverse complement strand
TGATGTCGATGTTGTCAAAGCCGCTGCCGATGCGCACGATTATCCTCAGGGCTTTGAACTTCTCCAGGTCCTCCCTGGTCAGTGTGATGGTGTAGTACATCAGCGCCCCCACGGCCTCGTTCAGGACCTGCAGTGAGGGCAGCATGGTGACCGGCGCTGCCCGTAGGCACAGCAGGCTGTCTGGGTGGGAGGCCGCTGGTCCCTGCGTGAGCACCCGGCTGTGACCCAAGGGTGATGGCGACCCGGCAGACACGTCAGGGACAACTGCCAGGTTGACAGAGGGGACGGGGCTTGCCTGACTGACACGGGGGGTGGGGAGGGAGCTGCCCTCTCCCTGGGCACCGGATGCTAACACAGATGGAAAACGAGGGCACTGGGAAGACCCGAGACCCCCAAATCCCCAGTGAGGCGGGGAGCCGTGCCGCCATGCACGACCTGCTCCCTGAACAGGAGCCGGCGAGGGGCAGTGCACACCGGTCCCCAGGCGGTGGACACGCAGCAGTGAGTACGCACCCTTTCACACCGGGAGAGGCAGACTCGCTGTCACCGTGCAGGTCGCTCCCCTGAGAAGGGTCGGGGAGTGGCTGCAGTCCAAGGCCTCTGTCCACACTGCGGACCTTCAGGGTGGCCTTCCCTGGCCCCACACCGGGAGGCGCACCGAGGGCAGGCACAGGTTTTGTGTGCTCAGCCAAGAGGCTGGCCTGGCCAGTGCAGACCCCGCGAGGGGCCTGAGAGCTCGGTTTGTCCCCGCAGAGCGTGGCTGGGTCACCACCCCGCCCGTGGGGGTGCAGGATGCTTGCCGGGGTGGCTGCGTCTCAGCGGGGCCGCCCCAGGTGGAACCCATGCAGTCAGGCCGCTGCCAGGGTCTCCTAGGAGCCTGCTGCACAGACGTCCCTGCCTGCGGGGTCTGCTCGAGGCTGCGCCCACAAAGCCCCGACCTATGCATGTGCACGGCCCCACCCACCCCACGGCTGGCTGAACCCGCGTCCTGCCGGTGCCTGGCCACCAGTGAGATGTGCCTGGCTGGGGACAGGGGCCACAGCCCAGGGCCCAAGACGACAGTCCGCTCCAGATGTGCTCGGAACAGCCAGGGACCTACGAGCTCCCGTCTCTAGGCCCAAGGGCAGGGCCACGGAGCTGGGCCACCTGGACCCAACGCCTCACGGACTCCAGAACCTGCCACAGCGGGGACCCAGTTTATCCCTCCCTAATAGATCGGTTACCATCCACGACGGCTGAGGCCACGGGGAGGCCACGGGGAACCTGTGGGACCTGTCGGTTGCCCTCTCCTCTCAGGACCAAGAGTCCCGCGCTGACCGGGGGGTGGAGGCTGCTGACCCGGTGCCGCACGGGGCTGAGGCAGCAGCGGGTGCAGAGGGTGCAGGGTGCGGGCGCTGAGGGGGGGCCCCGGGCAGGAACCAGCAGCCTTTCAGATGGCCAACAGCCCCGGGCTCCTCTCTCCTGTGGTAGTGGAGCCTCCGATGCAGCCAGACACAGAGCCCCCCAGAATGCAGTTTCTGCGAGGCTGGCGTGGCCTGCCTTCCTGTCCCACTGGCCAAGGTGGCCCGGAGGACACACCACAGGGGGAGGAAGGTCCAAGGCAGAGACGGCCGTCAGCAGGCCAGAGGGCCTGGGGCCTGGTCCTGCTGGGAGTAGAGGTGCCGCCAGCCTGGCTTGGGCCCTCCCTGCTCAGAAGACCCAGGGATCCCAGCTCCGGGACACGAATGGACCAGCGGGACCGCGCCGAGTCCCGACAGTTGCCCCAGCCTCCTGGGAGGGTGTCAGACGCAGGCCTGGTGCAGGCAGCATGAGGCAGCGGGCGGGCATCAGAGGCAGAGAGGTTACCGGAGCATGTGGGGTGGGCGGGCAAGGGCACAGGGCAGGGCATGTGGCCAGGGAGGGGTAAGGTGGCAAGTAGGGAGGGCTCAGCCGGCAGGTCCCCGGGAGGGTCCCTCTGGCCACCCCGCGCCATGTGGCCAGGGCTGTGAGGAGGCCCCCAGGGTTGGGGGCGGGCTGTGTGTAGACAGAGGTCAGCGCCCACTGTGGGCGGGTGGGCACTGGGACCGGAGAAATGGACAGATAGCTGCCAGTATTGGGAGCGGAGGCCCCGGCATGAAGCCTGGTCTGGCCTGGACAGCGGGACGCGCATGGCCCACAACTGAGACAGGTGGGGTATGTGTCGGGAGGGCAGGCTGAGACAGGGGGGATGGGAAGGGGTCCTCGAGCGTCCTGGGCTGCGAGGCAGCAGGCATGGCCCAGGGCTGTCTGGAAAGCTCTAAAGCAGGGAGACCATCTGGCTCCTCACATGTTCGCTGGTCTCCCTGCTGTGACGGACAGCTCCGAGTGCCCGCTGGTCTCCCTGAGGGGAGTGGGCGGCCCCCAGTGTGTCTGCTGGTCTCCCTGAGGTGACGGGCGGCCCCCAAGGGTGCCCGCTGGTCTCCCTGAGGTGATGGGCGGCTCCCCGTGTGCCTGCTGGTCTCCCTGAGGTGATGGGCGGCTCCCCGTGTGCCCGCTGGTCTCCCTGAGGTGACGGGTGGCTCCCTGCAAACCTCTTCAGGCTCTGGTCCTGCTGCCACTGCCCCGGGCATGTCTACCCATCAGCACCACCCACCCAGTACTTGGCGATCCCAACCTCAAAACTCTGTGTGAGGCACACACCGGTGGGCACCATGATTTTAGCTTTAACTTTAAACAACATATTAAAAAGCAGACACGTTACTTTGCCGACAAAGGTGTGTCTAGCCAAAGCTATGGTTTTTCCAGCAGTCATGTATGAATGTGAGAGTTGGACCACAAAGAAAGCTGAGCACCAAAGAAGTGATGCTTTTGAACTGTGGTATTAGAGGAGACTCTTGTGGGTCCCTTGGACTGCAAGGAGATCCAACCAGTCCATCCTAAAGGAAATCAGTCCTGAATGTTCATTGGAAGGACTGATGCTGAAACTGAAGGTCCAATACTTTGGCCACCTGATGCGAAGAACTGACTCACTGGAAAAGACCCTGATGCTGGGAGAGACTGAAGGCCGGAGAAGAAGGGGACAACAGAGGATGAGATGGTTGGATGGCATCACTGAGTCAATGGACATGAGTTTGAGTAAGCTCTGGGTGTTGCTGATGGACAGGGAGGCCTGGCGTGCTGCAGTCCATGGGGTCGAAAAGAGCTGGACACAACTGAGCGACTGAAATTCTGGTGTGGCTCACTCACGTATGGTTCTGGGTAAATCCCTTTTTCCACTACTGGTCCTTTTTATATCGAGCATCCTTGAAACCAGTACTAGGTGAAGCGTTCTCAGAGAGGAGCATGGACGGCTCCCAGGGCAGCCCCATGGGGCACCAACCTCAGGGTGAGCCCACCACAGGGCCACTGCACCCTGTCTGGGCCATGGGCCTTGCTCCTGTTGGTTCCTCGTGACCCTTTTCCTGGTTGCAAAGTGGCTGCAACACCCCTGGGTATGCCATCAACCTCCCAGGGTCCACCCTACCAGCTTCCCCCTACTTTGTGACCAGTTCGGCACAAACTCAGTGTTGTAAAATCCACAGGGGCTAATGGGCCTGCCTGGCCGGGCAATGGGAGCAGCAGAGCCTGAGAGGTGCTCACCGGGCACCAGCTCAGAGGTGTGCCAGGGCACGGCTGGGGGCTGGGCACCCCCTCACCTTGAGGCTCCCCTCCCAGCATCTCACACACACATACAGACACACACATATGGACACCTGCACAGAAAGACAGGCACGCACACACACGTGTACACACAAACGCACACGCACACACGTGGACGCACACACACACACGGTGTGACATCTGCACACAGACACGTGTGCACACACGCATACACACAGACGCACACGCACGCACGTACACGCACACCTGACACAGGCACATGGGCACACATGCATACACACAGACCACACACACACACACAGACGTGTGCACATGGATACCTGCACACGCACACACACGTGTACACACAGATGCACACGCACACACGCACACGGACACCTGCAAACAGGCACGTGCACACACAGAGATACATGCACAGACGTGTGTACACACGTGCAAGCAGAAATACACACAGGCATGCGCACACACACGCGTGTGCACAAACTCTCGGTGAGGCCCAGCACTGACATTCCCAGATGGCCCCACGGGTTTCCGGACAACGGCCCGATGGAAGGACAGCAGGCTGAAGACTGCAGCCCAGATCCTCAGGGGCCTGCCGCGGCCGCCCCGGGTGTCTGTGAGCTCTCGGGGTGGGGACGGGTCACGTGCTCCTGCAGGCTGCTCGGCTTTGTCCACGCAGGTCCCTCGCCCACTCTCCCCTGGGACTGTCTTATTCCTGCTCGCTGAGGGGTCTGGCTGGCTGCTAACCCCCAGCTGGTGCGTGCACTGCAGCCATCCCTCCATCACCCCCCTTCTCCCCTGTTCTGTGTGATTTGTTTTGTGGGGAGACTGCTAGACTGCAGCCCGACGGCCCCTCCTTTCCACACGTGACCTGCAGAGCCGCCGCACTTGGTTTTGTCTGGGGGGTGGGGGACACACGGCCCTGAGGATGCTCCTCACTCTCCAGGGTGTGGCGTGTGTCCTGAGCACTGACCAGCACCCCTCAGATCCCATGAGCAGGGCCCCCCCACTGGCTACACCTTGCTCTGAGTTTCCCTGTATTGTGTCTCCTGCCTCACCCAGCCTCGCCACGTCCCTCCTGGGACTCCGCTGACAAAGTACCCTTGGAGCCCTGTGACCCTTCCCTGAGCGCATCCCTGTCTTTCCCACCTGGCTCAGCCCTCAATGGGACCTCAGGCCTCCCTCTTCCATGGCCGCCTCCACCTCGTGGGGGCCTGACTTTCCCCCAAGAGCTTCAAAGGGAGCATCAAAGGGGCGAAACGCCCCCTCAGGGTCCACGTGCCAGGGAGTGGGGAGCAATCCCAGCTGAAACCTTCTCCCAGGAGCTGTGCACTTGCCTGGAGCTACTTTGATTCTCGTCTCCCACCCCTGGCACTGGTGAAGTCTGAACCCAGAACCAGAGCCTCAGGGGGCCCCCAACACTTGACCTGGGCTCATGGTGGGAACACGGGAGCCTCCACTAAGCTCTGAAGTTTCCCTTATGTTGTGGTAAAATGTCCAACATTCAAGAAGCTATGAAGAAAAGCTGCTATTTCCCCAGTGCCTGCAGCCAGGTGGTCTACGGACCCCGTCAGCTCCATAGCCATTGGGGTCCTGGACTTCTGTCTTGCTGTCCCACTGTTCCCAGGCTCCGTGTAGCTTCCCCTCAAGGTCTGGGTGGCTGCCCAGGCTCCAGCCATCACATCTGGTTGCCACTGGGCTATGCTCAACTCTTTGCAGCCCCTGGACTGTAGCCCGCCAGGCTCCTCTGTCCACGGGATCTCCCAGACAAGAGTACTGGAGTGGGTGGCCGCTCCTTTCTCCAGGGGATCTTCCCGACCCAGGCATCAAACCAGCGTCCCCTGAGGTTCCTGTGCTGGCAGGTGGACTCGCTGACGTTGTGCAGCCCAGGCCAACAGAGGGAAAAGACAGCTCTGCACGTGCAGGCTACAGCGCCCCCCAGTAGAACTGGGTCACCCAGGCACTCCTGGCTCAAAGTGGGGTGCAGAAACTGGAGCCCCTCAGGGCTGCTGCACTGGCCCACTGGGTCTGGCGCCCCGGGGAGTTTGTCTTTCCAAGTTTCTCTTCACTTCCACCGTCCCTCTGGGCTTCCCAGGACTGTGTCTTCCAGGCTTCCTGCTAAAACTAAAAATTTTCCACCCCCACATTTAGTCTCCAAGAGCTCCTCTTGCTCTCCTGGGACGCCCTTCCTGCTGCGCCCTGCGCAGTGCCCAGTCAGGCATCCCTCTGGCCTAAGGACCCTAGTCACACAGTCCTAACGTCTTTTCTGTCCAAAGCAGAAGGTTCTGTTCCCCGGACACTTCTGCCTCTTCTCTGACAGGCAAGGCCTCAGCGTGGCTCCTGTGGGTTTCAGGACGTAGAGGGCTGGTTGGCGGGGGTTGCCACCTGCCTGGAGGGGCGGGGAGGTGGGCAGGGCTCGCTGTGGAGCCAAGGGCCCTGCCCCTCCCTAGGGGCCGACTGAGTAGCTTACTTGGGTTTTATATAACTGGTTGAAATAGTTTCGGTAAGTTACAATTTTAGTAGAAGACACGTCTTATCTTAGTTTTCCAACTCATTGACAAAACTTGTTTTAATATTGATTACAATTTTTAAATTTTTTAAATTGAGTAATTCATTTTTGGCCGTGCTGGGTCTCTGCTGCTGCATGTGGGCTTTCTCTGGTGGCAGTAAACAGGGACTGCTCTCCAGTTGGGGTGCGCGGGCTCCAGGGCACGTGGGCTTGGTTGCTTCAGGGTACGCGGAACCTTCCCGAACTAGGGGTTGAACCTGTGTCCCCTGTATTGGCAGGCAGACCCTAACCACTGGCCCACCAGGTAAGACCTGCTTATGATTTTTAAAACTTCTACCTGTATTTTCTCTTTTCAGTCTATACTGGTCTTTCTAAATGTATCTTTTCAGTTTGAAACAGTGTAAGACTTACAAGAAGCTACCCCCAGGTCACTTCCCACTGGTCTGTGGGAGGAGCCACCGCCTCCACGCACCACTGTCATCACCACAGAGAATCGCCCTCCCGCCAGTGCACGTGAGCCCGGCACCTCGGCCTCCCAATCACGGAGACGGGCCAGGGTAGCGATGCACGACCCTGGAGACTGGCTGCCCCTGCCCAGCGGAGGCCAGTGCCCGGCTCGCTCTTCCTTCCCCCAGCTGAGTGGGCGCCACGGGGCAGGGCCCTGGGCTGAGGGCGGCCTGGCTCCCGCTGGTTCCAGCCACGAGACACAAAGCCGCTGGGGACTCTCAGGCAGGTCAGTGTGGACATGGGGCTTGCTTCTAAAGGAGACACACCAGCCATGGGCCTGCCAGACAAGCGGCCTGAGCCCGCTCCGCTCAGGGAGCACCACCTGAGCTCCGGAGGGCCGCCCCCCTCCGTCAGCTCTGCTCCTGGCCCGTCTCCGCCTCTGGTCCCTGAGGTTCCCGCAGGAAGCTGGCTCCCTGCCTCGGGCCCTCACCCAGGGCCTCTGCCCACAGCCGGCCGCCTTCCCGCCCGCGGCTGCCTAAGTGGCCGGCGAGCCGGCCCCGCGTCTCTCACGTCGGCGCTGCTGTTTTGGCTTAGATCTTCCCGACGCCTTTTCTGTTCTCGGCCCCTCCTGGATCCCTAGGCTCGGTCTCCACAGCGCGGTTGTGGCAGCAGCCACCCCACCAGCCTTGTGGGGTCCGTCTTGTGCCTGTGTCTCTGCTTTCACTCCGTTTTTTGTTTAACTCGCTCAGTTGCATCTGATTCTTGGCAACCCCGTGGACTGCAGCCTCTGTCCGTGGACTCTCTAGGCAAGAGGACTGGAGTGGGCAGCCATTCCCATCTCCGGGGCTCTCCCTGACCCAGGGATTAAACCTGTGTCTTTTAATGCCTCCTGCACTGACAGGAGGATTCTTTACCACCATTGCCATCTGGGAAGCCCAAAAAGTGAAACTGAAAGTGTTGGTTGCTCAACTCTCTGTGACCCCACGGACTGTGGCCCCCCAGGCTCCTCTGTCCATGGGATTCTCCAGGCAAGAATACTGGAGTGGGTTGCCATGACCTCCTCCAGGGCATCTTCCCAACCCAGGGATCGAACCTGGGGCTCCTGCGTTGCAGGCGGAGGAGTCTTTGCCGTCTGAGCCCCAGGGACGCCTGCGCTCAGCTCAGTCCTCCTCTACGGCCCAGGCACCCTCACCTGCGCTGAACGCTGCACCAGCCATGACCCACACAGTGATGTAGGGCCCAGGCTGATGGCCCCTCCCCAGAGAACCGTCCTCCTCCTCCTGCCGGCCACCCGGGCAGAGGGTCAGGGCCTCTATCATCCATGTTCAAAGCTGTGAGTAGTCCAGGCCAGATGTGGACTGGCCGCCTAAGGGCGGGTCTGATTCCAGCTCAGCCTTTCTCCAGGGGCCCAGCCGGAATCGGGGTCCAGCAGGGTTCCACCCTCGCTGGCCCACAAGGTGCCAAAGCCACCCAGCCTCTCAGCCGCCACTTCCAGCACAACGGGTGTCCCAGCCTGGCAGGCACGGCCTGACTGTCGCCTCAGTTCCCCCTGTAGCATCTGGGCCTCTCCCAACCCTGCCGGCACTCCAAAGTGCTGAGGTTTTATAAACCTTCCTCCAGCTTCCTCAGCTGACTCAGGGGAAAGGCGGTTCTGAAGTCTGGTCAGCTGTGACTACAGAGAGAAATCAGATCAACGTCCTCCTGTCCCGGGGAGTCTGGAGCTTCCAGCACTCGAGTCGTGAGAGCTACACCCACATGGCACAGGACCAGGGCATCCCAGTGACCACCACGGCTGTCATCAGTGTGGGGTCGGGGGGACAGCTCACCCCCTGCCAGCACTATCCACCGCAGCTGAGTCCCAAGAGCCGCTTTCTGGGGAAGAACCGTTTACATCGGAGACGTCCCCACACCTCCCAACAGGCCAGGCGGCGCCTGCTCCTCGCCCACCCACCCTACCTTCTCGTGGATCTCCTGCGTGGACTGCGCATCACAGAAGGCCACCGTGGCCACGTCCTTCAAGATGGGCATCTCCACCGTGCAGTCCCGGCCATCCAGCAGTGCCACCAGGGGCCGGGGGTGCATGGGCCCGTTCATGATCGGAGGTCGGACGCCTGCAACGACAGGGCCAGATGCTCAGCTCCTGCTGGACCTCAGGCCACCTGCTGCGGACCTCACGCAGCCCACCCCAAGGACCTCCACCTGTGGGCGCTCAGCCATCAGGATCGTTGTCAAAAATAAACTAAAAGCCAGGAGGGGCTGCTAGAACTCACTGCTACCTGAGGGGCGCCGATGGCGGTGACCCTCCCCCCTCCCCGCCACAAATCAGGGCCTCAGGCACACAGAGCCCCAGGCCCCATGCACTCCAGCCGGCGTCAGACACGCAGGCCAGAACATGGGGGGCTTGCAGGCAAGCAATGTTTCTCTTTCAGCCCAGGTTGCAGCATCACTGCCCCGAACCTGACAGGGACCCAGCCGCCTGCAGCCGGAACCATCTCTGCCCACAGATCTGAAGAGCAGGAAAGAGCAAAGGCAACAGAGCGTTAAGGTGCAGGAAGGCGGCCTGAGCCCTTCACCTCCCGGAACGAGACAGGCAAGGGCTGTCAGACATTCACTCCTTCCGTGTGAGGCCAGGCGGACACGGGAGGGCGAGCAGGGACACACAAGGTGGCCGCTTCCACGGCCCGCATCGGACCCCAACGCCCGCGCCCCCAGCAGAGCGCCAGGCCCCCCTGTCTGCGGGGGACACAGTCACTGCCACCCGGGTCTCTCCAGCCCTCCCGGGAAAACACAATGTCTCACTCGGGAACATCACTCACGCCAGCGTGACAGCCCCCCCACGGCCGCGCTCAGCTTCAACTTCGCAAACCCCCACCCGCACAGCCCTGAGAACTACGCCCTTGGGGCCAGGGGCCTCTTAGCTGAAAGGCGTTCACGGAGCCTGTGTGAACCAGCTAGCAGGGTACCCGGACGGGAGCCCCGACAGAGGACCCCGACCAGCAGGGCGTGGGCGGCCGGCGTGCCGGCAGTGACCCACCCCGGCCACAGCGAGTCTGTGGGGCGGTCCAGAGAAGCCTGCTCCCTCCTGCAGCCTGGCCGGACCCTCGCCCGAAGCAAAGCCCAGGGCCAAGGTGAGGGCCCCTGGGACGTCCCTGGCCTGACCCCACTGCGCTCGGGGTCCGGGGGCAGCTCCTCCTCCTTGGGCAGCCTCGTGTTCCCGAGCCAGAACCAACCTGCCATCTCTCAGTATGGGGCGCGGCTCCCACGACCATGAATTCAACTGTCCAAAGCGGCTATCTTCAGAATCCCCCGGCGGAACTGCGGCCTGTCACTGCGTCCTCATCCCACGTCTTTAACTGTCTCGAACCAAAGCTCCTAGGTGCCCGTCGACGGTGACCACCGGAAGCCCGTGCCGAGTCAAAGTCTGACTAAAAGTTAAACACAAAAGACACGTTAGACGCCACTGAGAGCCGGCAGGACTCGCGGGCCCACGGCGCTGGGCAGGGCCTGCTGACGGAGCGGCCAGCTGGGCCACGGCCAGGGCTCAGAGGCTGGGGGCTCACCCCAAAGGTCACATCCACACGCCCGGGAACCCCCAGACGTCACCCTGTGCACGCGCTGGGAGGGGTGGAGGGCGGACGGTTCAGGGAGCAGGTCTGTGGCCAGTTCTGGAAGCTTCTGTCTCATGGGGCCCATCGCTTCCTGGGCCTGGGATGGGGCAAGCAGACTGGACTTCCGTGGAGGTTGCTGGGGAGAGGCCCCCGGGAGGCAGACCCTGACCTGGACATCCCCCTCGCATGCCTGGAGGTGGGGGCTCCCCAGGCCAGAGAGCACATAGGCCCCCTTGGGCAGCATCCTGAGGCCAGGGCTAGACTTAGGGGTGGGCTGCCCCAAACAGCTCCAAGGGGCAGAACGACCCTGGACAGTGGCCAGGCCGTGACGGGGCCTGCATGCGGGTCATACACCATCAGGGACATGGGCTGAAGATCAGGGGCTGGAGGTGAGTGTAGACCGCCCAGCCCCCGCCCTAAGCGCCCGGTTCACCATCTCGGAGTGAGGCCGTCTCCAGCACAGGGCGGACCGTGATGGCAGGTGGACTGTGGGTACCTGCTACTGAGCAGGGGCCCCACAAGGTCCACGTGCCCCGTTCCCCTCACACTGGCCACCAGGAAAAGGCCTGTGTCCACAGAGAGCGGCGAGTTGGCCTCCTCCTCACCCTCCCAGGGGCCGCACAGCTGTGCCGGGCTGCAAGACGCCGGCCCCACAGACTCCCAGGCCCCACAGACTCCCAGGCCCCACAGACCCCTGTGGACAGTGACGTCCAGAGGCCCCCCCCCCCCCCCCCCCCTCCGCGTAGAGCCCCTCCCAGGGCAGGACGACCCGGCCATGACCCAAACCTTGGATGTGCCTGAGTCCTTCCCGATCCGGCCCCTCCCAAGAAGTCCTGGCCAGCCGACCCGGCTCAGGCCACAAGCCCAGGACATAAAGGAGGACCAGCCCAATTCCAACAGCCCCTCCATCGGCAGGCCACTCCCCTCCAGGCCCACCACCCGACGGGCGTCCAGCACCAAGCCCCCGAGTGTGGCCTGGGGGTCACCCCCATATGGCTGCGTGGGTTGAAGCCCCCCAGCACCTGGGTCCTGCTTGCCACCTGCCGCCTGCCCACAAGCGGGGGTCATGACTCCTTGGGCCAAGGTCCCGTCCCCACAGCGTGGATGGCACCCCCGTCGTGAAAGGACTCGGTGCCCCAGGGCCGTGCTACCTGAGCCAGAGACACACACTGGCTTCCCCTCACTCCGAGCAACCACGCTCCTCTCTAAAACCACAAAACACGGGAAACCGATGTTTCCATGGTGCAAACAGCGACACTCCTCTGCCTTAACTTCATTCCGTGAAAAATGTCCTCCATCAGCCATCAGACAGCAGGTGTCCCCCCACACCGCAGACACGCCCTGGGATAGGACGCCACCCCACAGAACCACAGCAACCTCACCGCCAGCCCCCAGGCCCCGGGCCTCACCCTCTCAGGAGGCGCTTGGGGACAGTGACAGGGGTGGGGCAGGGGGAGGGGGGTGCCCGCCTGGGCAGGAAGCTGGCCACCAGGGACGCTGGCCCGCTTTGGGGTCTCCCTGGCTCAGCAGAGCTGCCAGGGGCCCCAGCTTCACGCTCAAAGACCGTATCACAACCAGGGGCAGGGGTTGTTCTGCTGGCTGCAACGGCCCCCTGCCCCACGCCCGTGCCCCAACGCAGGGCTGGAAGAGGGCAGTCGGGACACTCAGACAGCCCAGATGACAAGGGCAGCAGGCGGCAGGGCGCGGTGGTCACCTCCAAACGGCCGAGTCGGGCCAGCCTGTGTGCTGCCCTCTGCCCACAGAGACTCACGTGCGCAGATGATGGGACTCCAGAGGGTCACAGCTGGCCTTCCAGCAGGAGGCTTCCTTCAGCCTCCTCTCTAAACCCCAGAGAAACCGGGAAGCGGGAGTCGCCTGACGGGCCTACGCGGTCACTCGTGGGCGCCCAGTCACCAGAACACCGCTCGCCTAGGGCCCGGCTCTGCCCCTCAAGTGAGGCCTCACGCTGTGCCCTCCTGCGGCAGCCGGGACCCTGGGCTCTCGTACCCACCACCAGCCCACCTGCTATGAAAACGGCCTCAAAAGGAAGCCCTGCCACGCTGAGCAGCCTGAAGGGGCTGGCACATCCCTCCCCACGGGGCAGGGGTTGCCCACCCACTGTGGGCCTGGGGGCTCGGGCACCAGTCTGTACAGGCAGAGGGCCCTGGGCAGAGCTCAGGCCCAACACGCAGCCTGGAGGCACCCTCTGGCAGGCACTGCAGATGGACCACATGAGTCTGCTCCGTGCCGGTGCCAGCATCCAACAGCCAAGACTTGGGGATCTGACTGTTCAGTCGTGCTGGGAATAACACAAGACCACAGTTGAGAGAAACTTCCAGGCTAGTGCTGGGCACAATCGTGGGATGAAAAGCTAAGCCCCACCAGGTTTCTAGAAACAGGTAAACAGGAGCCCGTAAGTGATCTCACTGCCCAGGATACCCATGGGGAGCCCGACACAGGGCTACAGGGACAGGCTGGGGGTCATGATCAGGCCCAGGGCAGGCCAGCAGCTAGCCTCAGCACCCCCAGCCACCCCCGCCCTGCTCACCCCACCAGGTGCCTCGCAGCCTCCGGGAAAACGGCACCCCTTTAAGGAGGGTGGAGGACACCTTCAGGGACCAAGGCCCGTGGCCCGCAGACGTGTCCCACGCTCCCTGTGGGCTCAGGGCTGTCCTGCCGGGCCCCTGACCCCACCCTGACTGGACGAGTCTCAGGGGGCCCCTGCCCTCGACCCACCCATCTCAGGGGGGCCATGGGAGTCTACGCCCCTCCCCTCGGGGAGCAGGCATGGGAGTGACACTCAAG
>SRVM01004672.1:0-12076 GCA_007570785.1 Antilocapra americana | reverse complement strand
AATGAATATCCAGGACTGATCTCCCTTAGGATGGACTGGTTGGATCTCCTTGCAGTCCAAGGGACTCTCAAGAGTCTTCTCCAACACCACAGTTCAAAAGCATCAATTCTTCGGTGCTCAGCTTTCTTTATAGTCCAGCACTCACATCTATACATCCATACATGACTACTGAAAAACCACAGCCTTGACTAAATGGGTCTTTCTTGGTTCTTTCACATGTATAAGTTCATTTAATTTTGCAGGAGCCCTTTGAAAATTATAAATGGTTATGTTAGGCATCATGACAATCACATGCATCAAATATCTCTCAAATTAACCAAGCATAGTTCAGTTCAGTTCAATTCAGTCGCTCAGTTGTGTCCAACACTTTGTAACCCCATGAACCACAGCACGCCAGACCTCCCTGTCCATCACCAACTCCCGGAGTCCACCCAAACCCATGCTCATTGAGTCGGTGATGCCATCCAACCATCTCATCCTCTGTCGTCCCCTTCTCCTCCTGCCCTCAATCTTTTCCTGCATCAGTGTCTTTTCCAGTGAGTCAGCTCTCCAGCATAGTAAACCTCTTTAAATGTTCATCGCATTCATCCCAATTAATATATAACCTATTTGTACAGTATACAGTCATAACACTATTAGTTTTATATTGATAAATATATTTGAAAAATGTGGTGGCATTACTGCTCACCATGTGTTTATATTTCTCTTCTTTTCCACCTCTCCAGCACATGACCGGATTGCTTTCCCTACACACACAGCCATCTAACTAGTTTTGGTCAACAATGCACAAGTGGAAATGGTATATGTCACTTTTGGGTACATGCTTTAAGAGCCAGTGCATATTGCATCATATATTCTTTCCTCTCTTGAGATGACCAACAATCCTAGAGATGACAGATAGTCTGTCAACCTGGGTCCTGCAATGATGATGATGACATGCAACCCAAACTATGTAGCAAAAACAAGGAAAGAATTTTCGTGGTTTTAAGCCATAAGATTCAGAGTTTCCTCCTGCAATACGATGATCCACACTAAATCATATAGACTAAGTGATTACAAATTTAGGCTCTGAAGTCAAAAAGATCAAGTTTCACTTCAGATGTATAATCATAAATTATGGAACCTCAATTAGGTTAATTTCATCATTTGAAACTGGGCAAAAACAATATTTACCTCATTGGGTTCTTTCCAGAATTAAATGAATACATATATGTCTATGAAAAGTGTCCAGCACAAAGTATGTCCTCAGTCAATATTCATCATGTGATTATCATTTAATCCTATAAGGTGAAAGGGACTTGCTGTGCCCATTTTGAAGATGAGAGAATAGAGGCTAACAAAAAATGTTTGTCTTGAATGAGGTCATATAATTCATTATTGGCACAGTTATACCTAAAATAGAAATCTCCTAATGCCTAGCCCAACTGTTTGATTTTAAAATGTAGCATATCTCCTGAATTTAGAATATTTGTTTTAAGGCAGTGGTTCATATCTGAGGACTCCTAACATCCAGGAATCCCTACAGTAGTAATAAAAATCTATGATTTCTTTTACTACTTCCAACAGCCTAATATGTAATTTCCGCCACAAAAGACTAACAGAACAAAATTAACAAAAGCATCAAGTTTCTCATCTTTAACAGCAATTATATCAGCTCAGCTTGGAAACAAAGTAAAATGAAGGCAATGGTAATACAAAACCTTTACAAACACCAAAATGCATAACAGAAGCTTTTACAATTGTCAAAAGTAGGGCACAAATGTGGATTTGGTAAGCTAATGAGGGATACATGTTGTTATAAACATATTATCCTTAAGACAACTGCATATCAGTTACCCAGGAGACATAAAGGCTTTCCCTGATACTAAAGACAGGGGAAAAAACCCAGCATATTTTAATAAAGAGATACTAGATAGTATAGTAAATCTTCTCAAACCACTATTCCATGGACTTGTTACATCAAAATCACCATGAGTAACTGTTAACAATACATATTCCCAGGCAGTACTTCAGATCAGTAGTTTACAAATGCCTCAGATGATTCTTTTGTGCAATCAGGCCTTGGAATCACTTCTGTAGTGTATAATATTCTCAGTAGTATCCAGCAGTAAATGCAATGAATTTCAACAGCTGCTTTTCACAGTGGTCTTCAATGCAAATAAATGAGAGAGAAAACTAAAGCATGCTGTGTGAAACAATTAGCCAAAGCTTGGGAACTTAGTGCACAGCTTTCCAACAATCTGGCCTGATCCAGGAGTAAAACATACAGCAAAGCCCAGAAAAATGTTTATACAGACAAACTCAAAATTTGGCATAAAATTTCAGTGAGTAAACAGACTTCCTGAAGACCAGCTCCTGTTGAGCTTCAGATAAGGCTATCTGCTCTAAACTACTGCTTTTCAAACTTTAATGTGCATATAAAGCACCCAGGAATTCCTGTTAAAATGCAGATTCTGATACTGTAGGTCTGGAATGGGTCCTAAGAGTCTCCATTTTTTTTCCTAAGCCCTCAGCTGATGCTGATGGACCTCCAGATATTCTATGGCTGATCCTGAAGAACTGTGTATCTTCATAACAATCCTCCATGAATATATAGATGTACAATTTAGCTTTCATAAAAATGTTGAAGTTACATTCTCAGGCAAAAACTTGGAACTCAGCTATCTGTGTTTCCATCCCAAATGAAATATTTGGGTTAACTTTTTAGTGCCTGCCAACATAGCAGAAAAAAACTTTTCAGAGAAACAATTTTTAAAATATATACTGAATAAGTTGGAATTCCATGGTTTCTCCTTTCCTGAGCCAGAGTAGCTATGGGCACTTAAGTACTTAATACACCATACCATTTATACAGCCAGTTATTCCTTTACAAAGGGTGGTCCTATAGGGTTCTCAAAGGATTTACATCGCCTACCTGTTACCATGTCTATTTTAGCCACTATCCAATCAGATAGAAGTGTACACTTTAACTTCATTTCTCTGTAGTTACTACTTTTTTTAGTAGTTTCTTTTTTTTCAGTAGTTACTATTTTTTAATAGCATTTCATGGATTTTCTTCAAAGCTCAAATAAAATATGTGGAGAATAGTTAATTCTACTTTTTTTTTCACCAGCCAACTATCTAGTGGAAATATTCTACAAAAATGTACTTATTGCTTGATCCCACTGGTTTGGGGTTCATTTGTTTGGATTATATCAGATGTACAAAAATGGATAGTCAATTACAACACACTATGATGGTTGGTCCATGCAT
Source organism: Antilocapra americana (assembly GCA_007570785.1). Classification (NCBI taxonomy): domain Eukaryota; kingdom Metazoa; phylum Chordata; class Mammalia; order Artiodactyla; family Antilocapridae; genus Antilocapra; species Antilocapra americana. Next base: position 8,824 of record SRVM01004672.1, on the reverse strand, counting down.
GATACTCTTTTATTTACTTATTATTTTAACAATATTATAAGCTGATGATCTCATTAAACCAATTTAGGAACTAGAATATTGCCAACAGCCTACACTAACCTGCTCCTCCCCATCCCATTCTCCTATCTCACCCTCAGAGATAACGACCATCCTAAATTTTATGATTATGTTTACCAAGTTTTGTTCTTTCTTTAATTTTATCTCGTGTGTGTGTGTTTGTGTGTAATTCACAGAAGCCATATGATATTTGATTTTGCTTGGATGTGTACGTTATACAAAGGGGAATAATACTATACAGAGTACCTTTGGAAACTTGCATCTTTTACTCCAACTTATGCTATTAAGATTTATCCAGGCTATTGCATGCTATAGTTCACTGACTTTCAAAGCTTTATAATATTCCATCATGTCAATATATCACAATTTACCCATTCTCCTGTTGATGAGGATTTGGGTAACCTCCAGTTTATTACTACTATACTAAATGTTGCTATGAGTATTTGTGGACATTACTGCTGGTTTCCAGTAGCTAATGTTTCTCTTGGGTAGAGGTGATGAGGGAAGGGGAAAACCTGGTAAGAGGAGGGAGATGGTCTGGGCATGACGTACGAATAGGACCAGGTAGGTCTAAGTAACTTGTGACTAAGGCAGGCACAGGATGAAGAGACAGGGAAGTCATAGGGACAAGAGGCAGAACAGAAGTAAGGGAGGGAACCGAAAGCTGAGCTACGGCAGAGGAAGAAGTATGATAAAGAGGAGTTTGAGCAGGAAAGAGACAGGGCAGCTTTTCCTGCAAAGCTTTCAGATGAAATGCTTGGTTCAGTGTTCTGCATTATTTCTTTGCTGGATTCCATTATGTCTTAGATTCCATTAAAAGACAGTCCAAGATTCTATGACATTTTGTCTTGGAAGATAAGTTTGACATTTGAGTATAGCTTCCTTATAAATTAAGAAACAAAGCTCCAAAATGGCTAGCCAAAGTTATCTAACAATCAGGGGCACAGTTTAGAGACAATACAATTCAGAGCTCATAAAAATAATTCCAGGATGACCAGGCAATGGATCAAAGAGCAGCTCTCCCCAGGGTGCATAGGAGGCTCCTCTTGAAATCAGGGCCACCTTAGATAGAGGCAATAAAGAATGACCACTCTTTATCTATGAAAGGCACTTTCTATTCCTGTCTTTAAAAAACTGAGACTTCAAAACCATAAATATATTATGCCTTCCTCTATATATATCCTTTTCAAAATTTACAGTTTCTCTCTAGAATATTTTATCATCCTTCATTGGATTAATTCCTAGGTCATGTTTTTTTGATCATACTGTAAACATCAGTAAAACTGATAAACTTCCAGCAAGGCTAACAGTAAAAAAGAAAAAAAAAACATAAATATTCATCAAAAGTAAAAGAGGGGCTAACAAACATTAATAGGCTTCCCTGGTGGCTCAGAGAGTAAAGAATCTGCCTGCAATGCAGGAAACCTGGGATCAAATCCTGGATCAGGAAGATCCTCTGGAGAAGGGAACGGCAATCCACTCCAGTATTCTTGCCTGGAGAATTCCATGGACAGAGGAGCTTGGTGGGTCACAAATACTAAGAGACAACTGACCAGTTAATACTTTCACAAACATTGAAAGTATAACAAAGCTATACTACAAACAAATCTAAGTACCTAAATTTGTCATCCCGGGATAAAATAAACCAATTCCTCAAAAATCACAAACTGTGAAAACTCACTCAAGAAGAAGAGAGAAATCTAATTAGTCATATAATTAAATAAAATGATTATATAGTTTTAAAACTTATCCAAAAATGGTTTCTCTAGGCTCAGAAGATTTCACTGGCAAATTCTAACAGACAGTTAAAGAAATAATGCTAATCTACACAACCTTTCTACAGAAAACAGAGGAGGAAATAATGCTTCCCAACTCATTTTATGAGGCAACATTAACCTGATATCAAAACCAGATAATAGTACAAGAAAGTAAAACTACAGAACAATACCCCCAATGATTAATGTAAAAATCCACAAAGTATTAGCAAATTGAATCAGGCAATAGTTAAAAATAATACCATATAACCAAATGGGGTTTATACCAGGAATGCAACTCTGGTTCAATATTCTCAAATTAATCAATGCTATCCAACATATTAAACAATTTTAAGAAAAGAAAGATCACATTATATCAATCAGTACAGAAAAAGCACCTGACAAAATTCAATATTAATACATGATTTAAAAACTCAGCAAAATAGGAACAGAAGGAAATTTCTTCAACTTGATAAAGGGCATTCACAAAATCTATCCCTAACATTGTACCTAATGGAGAGAGACTAAATTCATTTCCTCTAGTATGACTATTCTTAGTGCAATCAGCAAAATAAATAAAATGCATATCACTTAGAAAAGAAGAAATTAAATGGTCCTTATTTGATAACTTGCTGCCTAAGTAGAAAATGGCAAATAATCTAAAAACAAATAACCACAGAAAACTTCCTACTACTAACCTGTGGGTTTAATATTGTAAAATAAAAAGATAATATACAAAAATCAACATTTCTATATATTAGCAGTGTAAAATTGGAAACTAAAATCCCCCACTCAAAAAAATTAACATCTATTAAAACACCTCCAGAACATGAGACGGTTTTAATACAAACCCAATAAAATATGTACAGGATATTTTTGTTGAAAATTACAAAATTTTGATAGAAAAAAATCAACAAAAACCTAAGTAAATGGAGAGACATAGTGCTCTCATGGATTCAAAGACTCAATACAATTTAGAGGTTAATTCTCCTCTACATAATAAATTTAATGCTATCTCTTTAGAAATTTTGTGGGTATTGACAAATTGATTCTAAAATTTATGTAGAAAGGAAAAAAAGGAGCAAAAAAATTTTGAAAAAAGAACAAAGTTGGAAAATTGACACAACCCAAATTTTAAAAGTACTGTAACACTGTAGTAATCAAGATTGTCAAAAGGAAAAACAAATGGATCAATGGAATAGAACAGACAGGCCAGAATTAGATCCAAACACATATAGTAAACTGATTTTTAGCAAAGGTGAAAATGCTATCTAATGGAGAAAATAGTTTTTCTGAGAAAACAAAATGGTGCTGTATTAGGTATGTGTACACCCAGGTTCCTAACAGTATTATTCACAGTACCCAAATAGTGATGCAATCAAAGTGACCATCAACAGAAAAATGGATGAGCAAATTTGGTATACACATATAATATAATATTATTCAGCCTTAAAAAGGAAGTCTGGCATATGCTACAGTACAGAAAAACCTTGAGGGTATTATGCTAAATCAAGTCAGACAAAAAGACACATAATGTATGATTACACTTATATGAGATATCTACAGTAGTCAAAAGCAGAAAAAAATGAGTATTAAAAGGCAGAGACATTAGTTTGCCAACACAGGTCAATCTAGTCAAAGCTATGGCGTTTCCAGTAGTCATGTATGGATGTGACAGTTGGAATATAAAGAAAGCTGAGCCGAAGAATTGATGCTTTTGCACTGTGGTGTTGGAGAAGACTCTTGAGAATCCCTTGGACTGCAAGGAGATCCAATTAGTTCAGCCTAAAGGAAATCAGTCCTGAATATTCATTGAAAATACTGATGTTGAAGCTGAAACTCCAATTCTTTGGCCACCTGATGCAAAGAACTGACTCACTGGAAAACCCCTGATGTTGGGAAAGATGGAAGGTGGGAGGAGAAGGGGACAACAGAGGATGAGATGGCTTGATGGCATCACCAACTCAATGGACATGAGATTGAGTAAACTCCAGGAATTGGTGATGGGCAGGGAGACCTGGCATGCAGCAATCCATGGGGTCACAAAGAGTCAGAAATTGACTGAGCAATTGAACTCAAAGCAGTAGTCAAATTTATGGAAACAGTAGAATGGTGGTTAGCAGGGGCTGGAGGAGAGAAAAATGGGGAAATGTTCTTTACTGGGTATAGAATTTCAGATTTACAAGATGAAAAACATTCTAGAGATTGGTTATACACAATATGAAAATATTTAACACTACTAGAAATGGTAATGTTCCCTGGTGGCTCACTGATAAAGAATCTACTTGCCAATGCAGGAGACAAGTTGATCACTGAGTCAGGAATATCCCCTGGAGAAAGAAATGGCAATTCACTCCAGTATTCTAATGGACAGAAGAGCCTGGAAGACTATAGTCCATAGGGTTGCAAGAGTCAAACACGACTTACCAACTAAACCATCACCAGAAATGGTACAGTAATAAATTTTATGTTATGATTTTTACCACAATTTTTAAATTTAAATTTTTTAAAATAAAAAACTGTGCCAGAAAAACCACTAGTAGACTAGTGGTTTTCTGGAGCAAGGTTAGGGATAGCAGAGACTAACAGTAAACGTGAATGAAAGATTTTTTTGGAGGGATGAAAATGTTCTAAAATATTTATGGCAATTGTTGCAGAATTTGCTAAACTTATTTTTAAATAATGACTGATTTGTAAACTTTAAAAGGGTTAATTATATGCAAAATATGTTTCCATAAAATTCTTATTAAAATAAATAATTCAGGAACACTAATAAAAAGCAATATCTGCTTTATTATAAATTATCCTTAGATATTATACGAAAAGCATGATTTATAATAGAAAAAAAAAGGACAAAGTGGACTTTATGATATTTACCACCTCCCAGAGTAATGGAAATAAAAGCAAAAGTAAACAAATGGGACCTAATTAAACTTAAAAGCTTTTGCACAATGAAGGAAAATATAAGCAAGATGAAAAGACAGCCTTCAGAATGGGAGAAAATAGTAGCAAATGAAACAACAGACAAATAATTCATCTCAAAAATATACAAGCAGCTCATGTAGTTCAATTCCAGAGAAATAAATGACCCAATCAAAAAGTGGGCCAAAGAACTAAACAGACATTTCTCCAAAGGAGATATACAGATGGCTAACAAACACATCAAAAGGTGCTCAACATCATTCATTATCAGAGAAATGCAAATCAAAACCACAATGAGGTACCATCTCATGCCAGGCAGGATGGCTGCTATCAAAAAGTCTATAAACAATAAATGCTGGGGAGGGTGCAGAGAAAAAGGAACCCTCTTACACTGTTGGTGGGAATGTAAACTAGTACAGCTACTACGGAGAACAGTGTGGAGATTCCTTAAAAAACTGGAAATAGAACTGCCATGTGACCCAGCAATCCCATTGCTGGGCATACACACTGAGGAAACCAGAATTGAAAGAGACACGTGTACCCCAATATTCATCACCGCACTGTTTACAATAGCGAGGACATGGAAGCAACCTAGATGTCCATCAGCAGACGAATGGATAAGGAAGCTGTGGTACATATACACAATGGTCTATGACTCAGCTATTAAAAAGAATGCATTTGAATCAGTTCTAATGAGGTGGATGAAACTGAAGCCTATTATACAGAGTGAAGTAAGTCAGAAAGAAAAACACCAATACAGTATACTAACACATACATATGGAATTTAGAAAGACGGTGACGATGACCCTATATGCGAGACAGCAAAAGAGACACAGATGTAAAGAACAGTCTTTTGGACTCTGTGGGAGAGGGCAAGGGTGGAATGATTTGAGAGGGTTGAGTTGAAATGTGTATATTATCATATGTAAAAGAGATCGCCAATCCAGGTTCAATGCATGAGACAGGGTGCTCAGGGCCAGTGCACTGGGATACCCCTGAGGGATGGGACCAGGAGGGAGGTGGGAGGGGCGTTCAGGAGGGGGGACACATGTACATCCATGGCAGATTCATGTCAATGTATGGCAAAAACCACTGCAATACTGTAAAGTAATTAGCCCCCAATTAAAATTAATTAACTAACTTTTAAAAAAAGAAAAAGAAAAGCTACAAACATGAAGAAGGAGTATGCAAATCACACAGCTAGCAACACATGTTCATAATGTATAAAGAACTCTCAAAGCTCCACAGTAAGAAAACAAATAATCCAATTTTACAACGTACAAAGAACCTGACCATATACAAATGGAAAAAAAATAGACAGATGTTAAACATCATTAGCCATTAGTGAAATGCAAATTGAAACCATGACAAGATACCACCATATGCCTATTATAACACATAAATAAAAAAAACAATACGAAGAGTTGATGAGGATGTAAGAAACTACAACTCTCATATACTGCTCATGGGGATGCAAAAATCATATATACTGGGAAATGATTTGGCCATTTGTTACAAAATTAACCATAAAGTTTATCATAATGATACAGAAATCCTATCCCTGGGTATTTACTCTAAAGAAAATTGGTATTCACACTAAACTCTCCACAGAATATTAATTGAGATTCTGTTCATAACTGCCCAAAACTGGAAGCAATCCAAATGACCATTAACAAGTCAATGGCTAAACAAACTGTGGTAAATCCATATAATGGACTACTACTTGGCAATAATAAAAAATGAACATAGCACAATGTGGATAAATCTCCAGAGAACTGCTGAGTGAAAGGAGCTAGTCTTAAAAAAGTTACATACTGTATGTATTTTTCAAACTGTGGAAAATTCTTAAAGAGATGAGAGTACCAGACCACCTTAAACCCCTGTTGAGAAACCTGAATGCACTTCTAGAAGCAACAGAACCATACATGGAAAAATGAACTGGTTCCAAAGTGAGAAAGGAATACATCAAGGATGTATATTGTCACCCTGCTTATTTAATTTCTATGCAGAGTACATCTTGCCAAATGCTAGGCTGCATAAAGCACAAGCTGGAATCAAGATTGCCAGGAGAAATATCAATAACCTGAGATATGCAGATGACACCACCCTTATGGCAGAAAGTGAAGAGGAACTAAAGAGCCCGTGAAACAGTGAGACACTTTATTTTCTTGGGCTCCAAAACTACTGCAGATGGTGACTGCAACCATGAAATTAAAAGACACTTGCTTCTTGGAAGAAAAGGTATAACAAACCTAGACAGCATATTAAGGAGCAGAGACATTACATTACTAACAAAGGTTTGAGTAGTCAAAGCTATGGTTTTCCCAGTAGTCATGTATGGAAGTGAGAGTTGGACCATAAAGAAGGCTGAGTGCCAAAGAATTGATGGTTTCTAACTGTGGTGCTGGAGAAGATTCTTAAGATTCCCTTGGACAGCAAGGAGATCGAACCAGTCAATCCTAAAGGAAATCAACCCTGAATATTCACTGGAAGGGCTGATGCTGAAGCTGAAGCTCCAATACTTTGGCTAACTGATGTGAAGAGCCCAATCATTAGAAAAGCCCCTGTTGCTGGGAAAGATTGAAGGCGGGAGGAGAAGGGGATGACAGAGGATGAGATGGTGGGATGGGATCACCAACTCAAGGGACATGAGTTTGAGCAACCTCCAGGAGATAGTAAAGGATAGGGAAGCCTAGTATGCTGCAGTCTGTGGGGTCACAGAGAGTCTGAGATGACTGAGTGACTGAACAACAACAACTGTATGATTCCATGAATATGACATTCTGGAAAAAAAAAACTATAATGATAGAAAACTGATCAGTTGTTTACACAGTGAATAGAGGTTAGAAATGAGTAGAGGTTTAACTCAAATGGAACAGCACAAGGGAGCTTTCAGGGGAGAGGGAACTATTCTGTATCTTCATTGTGGTGGTAGTTTTGTGACTCCATGTGTGTGTAAGAACTCATAAAAATGCATACCAAAAAACACAACTTCACTGAATGATAATTTTTATTTTATTATTTCAATAAGTATTTATTGAGTGCCTGTTACATGCAAGATTTTGTTTCATATACTGGGGACACATCAGAGGATAAAACAGCAGTACCTGGCTTCATGGAGCTTCATTTCAGTCAGTTCAGTCACTCAGTAATGTCTGAATCTTTGCGACCCCATAAGCTTTAGCACTCCAGGCCTCCCTGTCCAACACCAACTCCCAGAGCCCACCCAAAATCATGTCCATTGAGTCAGTGATGCCATCGAGCCATCTCATTCTCTGTTGTCCCCTTCTCCTCCTGCCTTCAATTTTTCCCAGCATCAGGGTCTTTTCCAATGAGTCAGCTCTTCTCATCAGGTGAACAAAGTACAGGAGTTTCAGCTTCAACATCAGACCTTCCAATGAACACCTAGGACTGATCTCCTTTAGGATGGCTGATTGGATCTCCTTGTAGTCCAAGGGATTCCCAACAGTCTTCTCCAGCACCACAGTTCAAAAGCATCAATTCTTCAGTGCTCAGCTTTCTTTATAGTCCAACTCTCACATTGATACATGACTACTGGAAAAACCATAGCCTTTACTAGATGGACCTTTGTTGACAAAGTGATGTCTCTGCTTTTTAATATGCTGTCTAGGTAGGTCATAACCTTCCTTCCAAGGAGTGTCTTTTAGTTTCATGGCTGCAATCACCATCTGCAGTGATTTTGGAGCCCAGAAAAATAAAGTCTCTCACTGTTTCCACTGTTTCCCCATTTATTTTCCATGAAGTGATGGGACCAGATGTCATGATCTTAGTTTTCTGAATGTTGAGCTTTAAGCCAACTTTTTCACTCCCCTCTTTCACTTTCATCAAGAGACTCCTTAGTTCCTATTCACTTTCTGCCATAAGGGTGGTGTCATCTGCATATCTAAGGTTACTGAAATTTCTCCTGGCAATCTTGAATCCACTTGTGCTTCCTCCAGCCCATCATTTCTCATGATGTACTCTGCATAGAAGTTAAATAAGCAGGGTGACAATATACAGCCTTATTGCTATGCTGCTGCTAAGTCACTTCAGTCATGTCTGACTCCATGTGACCCCATAGATGGCAGCCC
>ML660651.1:402727-421285 GCA_007570785.1 Antilocapra americana | reverse complement strand
GAGTGCAGCACTTTCACAGCATTATCTTTCAAGATTTGAAACAGCTCAACTGGAATTCCATCTCCTGCACTAGCTTTGTTCATAGTGATGTTTCTAAGGCCCACCTGACTTCATATTCCAGGATGTCTGGCTCTAGGTGAGTGAGCACACCATCATGATTATCTGGGTCATGAAGATATTTTTTGTACACTTTTTCTGTGTATTCTTGCCACCTCTTTTTAATATCTTCTGCTTCTGTTAGGTCCATACCATTTCTGTCCTTTATCAAGCCCATCTTTACATAAAATGTTCACCTGGTAACTCTAATTTTCTTGAAGAGATCTCTAGTCTTTCCCACTCTATTGTTTTCCTCTGTTTATTTGCACTGATCACTGAGGAAGGCTTTCTTATATCTCTTTGCTATTCATTGGAACTCTGCATTCAAATAGGTATATCTTTATTTTCTCCTTTGCTTTTCCCTTCTCTTGTTTTCACAGCTATTTGTAAGGCCTCCGCAGACAGCCATTTTGCTTTTTGGCATTTCTTTTTCTTGAGGGTGGCCCTGATTCCTGTCTCCTGTATAATGTCACGAACTTCCGTCCATAGTTCATCAGGCACTCTTTCTATCAGATCTAGTCCCTTAAATCTATTTCTCACTTCCACTGTATAGTCATAAGGGATTTGATTTAGGTCATACCTGAATGGTCTAGTGATTTTCTCCACTTTCTTCAATTTCAGTGTGAATTTGGCAATAAGGAATTCATGATCTAAGCCACAGTCAGCTCCTGATCTTGTTTTTGCTGACTGTATAAAGCTTCTCCATCTTTGGCTGCAAAGAATATAATCAATCTGATTTCGGTGTCGACCATCTGGTGATATCCATGGGTAGGGTCTTCTCTTGTGTTGTTGGAAGCGGGTGTTTGTTATGACCAGTGCGTTCTCTTGGCAGAACTCTATGAGCCTTTGCCCAGCTTCATTCTGTACTCCAAGGCCAAATTTGCCTGTTACTCCAGGTGTTTCTTGACTTTCTACTTCTGCATTCCAGTCCCATATAATGAAAAGGACATCTTTTTGGGTTGTTAGTTCTAGAGCCAGTATAAATTGGATTAAAACACTTCAGAAAGTCATCTTTGGAAAAAGCACGGGAATAAAACAAAAAGTACACCTGGGAGTTCTCTTCCCTACCTATCAGATGTGTTAAATTGGCTACAGTAAAATAATGGCCTTTTCTGGGCTTTGAGTTGAAACTGAGTTCAGGGGTGTTGGAACTTACAAATAGGCTGATATTTGAATTACACAGGTAGAACTCTTCTGATCATAATGATAAACAACTATAGCAACTAAGTATACATGAACACCCCTGGAAAAGGAAATGGCAACCCACTCCAGTATTCTTGCCTGGAGAATCCCATGGACATAGGAGCCTGGTGGGCTATAGTCCATGGGGTCACAAAGCATCGGACATGACTGAAGTGACTGAGCACATACATGAACATACTACTAACCAGACACTAACCAAGGAAATTTGGTGAGAGATCTACCTTGAGAGGAGCCTACTGTACAGAAGGGGGAAATAGTATCAAAGCACAACTGAGGCCTGTATTACATACCTGTCAGAAATGTGAAGTCAGTGTCTGCTCTTCGTTTGTGCCTCCACTCTGGGTCCAAACCAAGGCAATGTATGAGCTGTTGATCAAGCCCTTTGATTTTCTTAACTGCATCTGAAAAGAAAGAAAATACTGCTGAATATCTTTGCAACAGATACAAATTAATTTCCTTCAGTAGGAATTCAGCAGGAAAAAACTTAAGAAACAAAACAAAAACACACCAGTCTTCTAGTTCCATTAAAAAAAATCCAGCCAGAAACTACCTACCCTTAGGAGAAATAAGCCTAAATGTACAGAGAGTCTAGACTTTTATATTACAAACCCATTGTGATGTAACCCACTGTGACCATTTAGTCACTCCGTAGAGTAATTTTCTGGGATTGAGGTTTGTGGTCAAACATACTGATGAGCCTTTCTGCTTACCTAAACTACTGGCCTTGAGGTACCTGAAATAAATAGCCTGTTAGCTCTGCATCGACAGATACACAAATGTTCTCTTGCTTATAATTTATTGATTCCCATGAGGGATGAGTGTCCTGGCACAGAGACAAATGACTGGGGTTTGTGCAGCACTCTCAGCCACTTAGCTAGAAACAAGTTATAAAACTGGAAGAAGTCACTTAAGATGCTCTGTAGAGACCAATTTCTACCTCTGTTCCAAAAGGATCTATATTACAGGAGTACACACTTTGTATGCTTGGCTAGAACCTGGATTCATTTAAAGTGGCAAAGGTCTTCAACCATACCCTAATCATGTGAATCATCAAGGTAATTCTGGCCCTAACCCTGACCAATAACAAACTGACAGAATACATCACAGCTCCTCTTGCTTCAAAACTGGAGGGTAAATGACTATTTGTATTCATAAGTATCTACATGATTTAACAGCATAACTTCATAAGCGGCACACAGGATATGATCCTCACAGGATGATGCCACAGATTTCCACAGGGACATCCCCACACCAGCTGGGCACTTCCTTAGACCTTTATGTCCCCTTCTCAGGGAGGCCCTGGCCAGACAACCTACCTACAAGTGCAGGCCCCTCCCCTTCCCCAAACGTGCCCAATTCCCTTTCTCTGCTTTTCTGTGGTGACAGCAGGCATCATTATCTATCAGGATACACCTGTATCTCATTGAGCTTACTTTTTAGTGTCCCTCACTAGAATGTGAGCCCCATGTGAAGAGGGATTTATATCTCTTTTGTGTCTGTATTTCCAGCATGAGGAAGAGTAGCTGGCCCATAGGAGGTGCTCAGCAAATGATCAAGGTTACTGTTGGCCAACAGCCCTAAAAGTTCATGCCATTCTCAGAGCTGACCCTGTTAAATGTACAGTACGTATCCTCCAGAACTTCTTCTCCATATTTACATTCTCACACAGGGATCATTAGAAATAAATACTCTACACTATAATTAAGCAGCTAAATAATTCTACACTATTTAAAAAGCACCTGTTTCCAGTCCTAACTGGAGATACAACCAACTGCATCTTGGTAATGCAACCAGAATCAACTCTTTAAGGTTGGTATTTTCACCCATATTACTCAATGGCATACTCAAAACGTGATGACTTATCAGTTTTGTTTGCATAGTTGCTTTTGGATAGTTTTAGCTCTTTATCATGAATCATTTCAAACAAAGCCTATACAACAATATAATAAGAATTCTATCTGTCAGTCAAGCAGTTTTAACAATCAACATTTTGTCGAGTGTTTTTTTTTCCTAGCATATTCCCAGTATTTTACTATACAGTGTCTAAACCTAAAAAAGTTATTTCCTCCACATGTGGTGGTGGTGGTGGCTTAGTCACTAAGTGGTATCTGATTCTTGTGACCCCATGGACTGTAGCCTGCCAGTCTTCTCTGTCCATGTGATTCTCTAGACAAGAATACTGGAGTGGGTTTCCATTTCCTTTTCCAGGGGATGCTCCTGACCCAGGAATCCAATCAGGGTTTCCTGCATTGCAGGCAGATTCTTTACTGACTAAGTTACAAGGGAAGCCCTTCTTCCACATACTCTACTGTAACATAAATTATAACAAGTAGGACTTTAAAATATATAACCAAAATACTATTACTACATCTAAGAAAAGTTATAATTATTCCCTGATGCCACATGAAATCATCCATGTCCAATATAGCTATATTTGACCTAAATATCTCTCTTAAATTTGATTTGTTCTTAGGATCTGAACAGGTAATTTACATAGCATTAACTGAAATAGGACTTAGTCCTCTTTTCACCAGTAACAGCCCCTGCTCCTCTTTTTTTTTGCTATTCTTTTGATGAAAAGACTGGATTATTTGTCCCATAGAATTACTCATATTCTGTATTTATATGCATCCTGTCCTGAACAGGTTCCATTAGAAACAGAACATCATGTAGTGAGATCTATGAACTTGGTTAAATTCAGGCTCACTTATTTTAGCAAGAACATTTTAGATGATGCTTCATACCCCTATTGTATCATATCTGAACACCCATGTTGTATCCCACACTTTGATGTAAATGTTGATCAGTGGGTTGTAGTATTCTAACCTTAATTCACCCATATTATAAAATTTCCCATTGACCTTTTACTGAAATTTTATTAAATGTATGCATTGGTTTACTATTTAAATTTTTATATGCTCTTCACATACCATATAATTCACAATATTAAAATGTACTGGTTATTGATTTTTAGTATTTTCAGAAAATTGTGGATCTATGACCACAATAAATTTTAGGACATTTTCAACATCCCTGAAAGAAAATCTATACTTATTATCAATGACTGCCTCTTCTGATGGGCCTGATAACCCACCTGAATGGTACAAAGATTAAGTTCAAATTGAAAACATCTGAGCTACAAGAGAGGCAGTGAAGTGAAGGTTGCTCAGCTGTGTCTGACTCTTTGTGACCCCATGGACTATACAGTTCATGGAATCCTCCAGGCCAGAATGGAATGGGTAGCTTTTCCCTTCTCCAACCCAGGGATTTAACCCAGGTCTCTCACATTGCAGGCAGATTCTTTACCAGCTGAGCCACAAGGGAAGCCAAAGAATACTGGAGGGGGTAGACTATCCCTTCTCCAGCAGATCTTTCCAATCCAGGAATCAAACCGGGGTCTCCTGCATTGAATTTGGATTCTTTACCAACTGAGCATTCAGGAAACCCTCAAGAGAGGCAGAAATAAGTCATTTCTGAACTTTCCTTATCTGACTAAAGCTGAACTTTGTAAGAGACAGCTGCTACAACCCCACCCACATTGCCAGGAGGTGGGAGTGGGGGGTGGGGATGTGCATCTCTAATCAGGGCAGCCTGAACTTGGACATTGGTTTAGTGGTTTAGTTGCTAAGTCCTGTCTGACTCTTTGTGACTCCATGGACTGTAGCCTGCTAGGTTCCTCTATCCATGGGATTCTCCAGGCAAGAATCTAGAGTGTGTTGCCATCTCCTTCTCCAGGGGGTCTTCCTGACACAGGGATCAGACTCAGGTCTCTTGCACTGCAGGTGGAGTCTTTACTGACTGAGCCACCAGGGAACATTTCAAGATTGCATAAATAAGCCTCATCAGATGCTTCCATCCTTTGAAGTACTAATCCACCAAGCCCCTTGAAAAATTGGTATATAAACCCCTATCTCTAGCCCATTAGGGAGCCTCTTCATATGAAAGTACCTACATTGTTAATAAACCTCTCTCCTATTAATTTTCTGTTAATTAATTTTCAGGCCCCAAGCCAGCTGAGTCTAAGATGATAGAGAAAATGTCTTCTTCCCAACAGTCCCTCTCACAAGCCCCTGAAAACCACAAGCGGATTTTTTTAATCTCTGTAGATGTGTCTGTTCTGTATAATTTAAGTGAATGAGATCTTACAAAATGTGTTCTTTGGTGTCTAGCTTTTTTCATCTATCATAGTGCTTTCAAGATTCATTCATATTTCAGTATGTATCACTACTTCATTTCATATTATAGCCAAATAAAAATCCATGGTAGGGATATATAGCATATTTTGCATAAAAATTCAGCAGTCAGTAGACATGTGGGTTGTTTCCATTTTGGCTTTGTGAATAATACTGCCATAAACATTCATGTACAAGTTTCTGTTTGAATGTTTTAAATTCTCTGGGATATATATCTAGATGTGAAATTGCTGTTCATATGGTCACTCTAGGTTGAAATTTTGGTGGAAGTGCCAAACTACTTTCTATAGTGTCCCCACCATTTTACATTCTCATACGGCAGTATATGAGGCTTTCAATTTCTGCATATCCTATTTCACTTCTTATTTTCATTAAAATTAGAGCTGCTCTGGATATAAAATTAAAATTAACACACAGAAATCCCTTGCATTCCCATACAGTAACAATGAGAAAAGAGAAATTAAGGAAACAATTCCATTCACCATTGCAATGAAAAGAATAAAAGACTTAGGAATAAATCTACCTAAAGAAACAAAAGACCTATATAAAGAAAACTGTAAAACACTGATGAAAGAAATGAAAGAGGACGAAAATAGATAGAGAAATATACCATGATCATGGATTGGAAGAATCAATATAGTGAAAATGAGTATACTACTCAAAGCAATCTATACATTCAATGCAATCCCTATCAAGCTACCAGTGGTATTTTTCATAGAACTAGAACAAATAATTTCACAATTTGTATGGAAATACAAAAAACCTCAAATAGCCAAAGCAATCTTGAGAAAGAAGAATAGACCTGGAGGAATCAACCTGCCTGACTTCAGACTATACTACAAAGCTACACTCATCAAGACGGTATGGTACTGGCACGAAGACAGAAATAAAGATCAATGGAACAAAATAGAAAGCCCAGAGATAAATCCACGCACCTATGGACACCTTATCTTCGACAAAGGAGACATGAATATACAATGGAGAAAAGACAAACCCTTTAACAAGTGGTGCTGGGAAAACTGGTCAACCACTTGTAAAATAATGAAACCAGAACACTTTCTAACACCATACACAAAAATAAACTCAAAATGTATTAAAGATCTCAACATAAGACCAGAAATTATAAAACTCCTGGAGGAAAGCATAGGCAAAACACTCTCTGACATAAATCACAGCAGGATCCTCTATGACCCATCTCCCAGAGTAATGGAAATAAAAGCAAACATAAACAAACGGGACCTAATTAAACTTAAAAGCTTTTGCACAATGAAGGAAACTGTAAGCAAAATGAAAAGATAGCCTTCAGAATGGGAGAAAATAATAGCAAATGAAGCAACTGACAAAGAAATTATCTCAAAAAAATACAAGCAGCTCCTGCAGCTCAATTCCAGAAAAATAAATGACCCAATCAAAAAGTGGGCCAAAGAACTAAACAGACATTTCTCCAAAGAAGACATACAGATGGCTAACACACACATGAAAAGATGCTCAACATCACTCATTATCAGAGAAATGCAAATCAAAGCCACAATGAGTTACCATCTCACACCAGGCAGAATGGCTGGAATCAAAAAGTCTACAAACAATAAATGCTGGAGAGGGTGCAGAGAAAAGAAACACTCTTACACTGTTGTTGGGAATGCAAACTAGTACAGCCACTATGGAGAACAGTGTGGAGATTCCTTAAAAAACTGGAAATGGAACTCCCATATGACCCAGCAATCCCACTGCTAGGCATACACACTGAGGAAACCAGAATTGAAAGAGACACATGTACCCCAATGTTCATTGCAGCACTGTTTACAATAGCCAGGACATGGAAGCAACATAGATGTGCATTGGCAGATGAATGGATAAGGAAATTGTGGTACATATACACAATGTAATATTACTCAGCCATTAAAAAGAATGCATTTGAATCATTTCTAATGAGGTGGATGAAACTGGAGCCTATTATACAGAGTGAAGTAAGCCAGAAAGAAAAACACCAATACAGTATACTAACACATTATATATAGAATTTAGAAAGATGATAATGATGATCCTATATGCGAGACAGCAAAAGAGACACAAATGTAAAGAACAGTCTTTTGGACTCTGGGAGAAGACGAGGGTGGGATGATTTGAGAGGGTAGTGTTGAAACATGTATATTATCATATGTGAAGTGGATCACTGGTCCAGGTTCAAGGCATGAGACAGGGTGCTTGGGGCTGGTGCACTGGGATGACCCTGGGGGATGAGATGGGGAGGGAGGTGGGAGGGGGGTTCTAGATGGGGAACACATGTGCTCCTGTGGCTAATTCACGTCAATGTTTAGTAAAAAAAACACTACAATATTGTAAAGTAATTATCCTCCAATTAATATAAATAAATTAATTTTTAAAAGATAACATGAAAGAGACCTGAAAAAAAATTAGAGCTGCCCTGGTAGATGTGAAGTGGTATCTCTTGGGATTCTCATGTTGATATCTCTAATGGTTATTGATGTTGAACATCTTCTCTTGTGCTCAGTGGCCATTGGTATGGAGAGAGCAATGGATCTGCACCATGAGAGCACCCCCGTGTGTGAACCAGGTGGCAAAGCCATGTAGCCTCTTTGGATCCTCTTTGAATCTGTGTTCATGCAGGGAAGGGACACAGAAAAAAAGAATTTAACTTGGATTTCCATGTGGAGAAACAGCCACTTCTACCTAGGGTGAAGGAAAAGAAACTCATGGAGGAATCCGGAGGGGCAGCTGAGATCCAGAGCCCAGAGGCTGGTCAGGTAATTCCACCTGAAGAGGATGTGGACACTCCCTTCCCTTTCCACCCTCAACAAGGTGGGTAAGTTGTAGCAGGGCATGAACCCTTCCCTTCACTCCTTAGGAGTTGAAAGTGGCTGGGTTTTGTGAAATTTCCTTTGTTGACCTGAAACGCAAGGAGGCAGCTGCCTGGACAGAACTAAGCAGCTGAGGGTCCTCATTGTCCTCCTTTCTGCCCTGGAAATTCCCACTACCTCTGCCCAAAAAACATGGAAAGGGGAGTAATGGAGCCAAGAGTCAGATCCTGAGCTAGATTGGGACTAGCCAGACAGCAGGTGGTCTTGGGGACCCTGAGCCTGTGCAGGTCCTGTGTGGGGGAGGAGAATGGAGGCAGGAAATCGTGAGGCATTAGGGGTAGGCAGCAGGCCAGTTGTGCTGCCCTGCAGTGGGTGCAGAGCCCACAGAGTTACTTCATGTGTTTCATTGAAGGGTGGCTACACTGAGGAATAGATCTGGGTAGGGGTGACTTCAGTTCTCCCTTGAAAAACTTCTGTATTTGTGAAGATGTTTTTCCTGAAAGGATAATCAAGCTTGAATTACATTTGTTGATGGAAGTAACGAGTTAATAAAAACATCTTCACAGTCTTTATGTTTTAGCTACCAAAATGCTGCAGGTTACTCAAGCTCCAAGAAACGATTGTTTCTAAAGACAATCTTTATTTGTATCATTCTCCCGCTTTCTAAGCTCCACTAACTCCTCTGTAAGGAAGAAGGTACCAGGCGGACGCAAGCCCCGATTTAATATCTGTCATCTCTGTGTGGAGGCATTACCTGTTACCTTCCTTTTCTTATCTGTGCTACATGTGTTTCCTCTGCCTTGCCTAAGTCGCTTCAGTCATGTTGGACTCTGTGCGACACCATGGACTGTAGCCCGCCAGGCTCCTCTGTCCAAGGGATTCTTCAGACAAGAAGGCTGGAGTGGGTTGGCATTTCCTTCTCCAGGGGATCTTCCCAACTCAGGGATCCAACCCTCGCCTCCTGCACTGCAGGCGAATTCTATACTGCTGAGCCACCGGAGAAGCCCATGTCTCCTTTATTTGAAAGTTATTTCGTTAGAGGAGAATGTAACTTTCCTCCACAGGAAAAATTAGTCAAGGCACCCGTCAGGCAGGAATAAACTGTTTGTCGCTGCGACTCTCAGACACATATCATCCCCCGCACCAAGGCGGTGTGGACACCACCTGAAGTAACCCCGGGAAAAGGCGCTTAAGAGGTGGTGACACCCTAACACGCCCTTGACAAAGAGCAGGAGGTGACCGGGCGCAAGGAGCGTCTCCTCTTGGGACACTGCCTCTCACCTGAGAAGGGATAATTCAAGTAATAATAACCTCAAGCATATGAAGGATACAAACTTGTAACATCGTTTGATATTGTACTTACTTAAACTTTTTATCCTCTAAATAGTTTTGCGACTGTCGAAGGGTAAAATTTCTGTTTGTACCATTCCTTCACTTTCGTCGCTGGCGGCAAGGACCCTATAAGGGAGACAAGTGGGCTCTCCCGAGGTTTCCTGTCACCTTCCCAATCTCACCTCTCGCACTCGTACTCCTGGGACCAACTGAGGCTGTCTCAGTCCTCCCCCGGGCGCGGCCTAAGCGAGGAACGGGATTCCCAACCCCTCCCTTGTCAGCGGCCCGCCTACAGTGCATATCCAAGGAGACGCCCACGACGGGGCGTGGCGCGAGTCGTATTCGAGGGATAAGCAGGTGACGCTTTACGGCAGGGGTGAGCAGGGTCGCAGTCGAACCTCGCTGCCTCCGGCGCGAAGCTCACGCGGGACTAGGTCTTTCCGCCGCAGCGTGGCCTCAGCCATCTTGGTTACCTCAGCCTCCTTTGCGTCCTTTCCCTGGGGCAACGCGGGGCGACCCGGGGCCCGGACCGGTAGCCTTTCTGGCCCGAGGGGCCCTCCCCATCCTCTAACGTCTGAGCAGCCTGTACCCTGCCTGCAAGGTAGGCCAGTGGTGGCTGCAGCCCGGCCGGCCTGGGGGAGGCGGAAACGGGCAGGCGGGCGCCGCGTGGGCCGGGCCGAGGTCTGGCGTTTAGGCTGGGCTGGGTGAGCGTGGGCTCTGGGATTGTACTGCTGTGTGCGTTCTGTGCTCTCGCGCCAGTAGGGAGAGGGTCCAAGTAGAGCCCCAAGGGCCTCCAGGCCTGGAAGCGGTTCCCTGTGGGCAGAGGGCGGGGCGGGCCGGAGGAGTGTCGGAGGCTTGCCAGCTGCTTCTCCCTTCCTCCCCATTTACGTGGCCGCCCGGGAGTCCGCTTGGTCGGGTGAGATTGACGTGCTGCGCACGGGTAGGGCATCTCGGAATGCATCCCTAGAAAAGGAAAGTTACTTCCTTTCATGAGTTTTTGACCTAAAAAAAATTGTAGCTCCATTCTCACGTATGCATTGAACCGTCTGGAAGAATGTACTGTGCTTAGTCACTCAGTCGTGTCCGACTCTTTTCGACCCCATGGACTGTGCCCGCCAGGCCCGCCAGGCTCCTCTGTCCATGGGGTTCTCCAGGCAAGAATATGGCAGTGGGTTTCCTTGTCCTTCTCCAGGGGATCTTCCAACCCAGGGATCGAAGCCAGGTCTCCCGCATTGCAGGCAGATTCTTTCCCGACTGAGCCACCAAGGGAAGAGAGGGCAATGGAAATAAAAGGGTCGGGGATTTTCATGTAAAGGACTGTACATTGTTTACAGTGGGATTATAAGCATTTCATGGGTAAAGGGGTTTGGGGGCCACTTGAGACAGTTCTAGAGGTGAGGGATTGTCAGGTAATACAAGTCCGACCAAAAGGGCAGGTCTTGGTTGGGAATTCATACTTTGTATGAAATTATACCATAGTGTAGTTTTTGTTTATATTTCCTTTATATTAACATATAATATATATTCATATATGTGGCTGGGGAATATTTTTGTATATTAAAGAGTCTTTTGTGGCTCTTTTTTTGTGAACTAATGAATTCTTTTTCTCTTGGTTGTTACTGTCTCTAAACAGATATCTAGAAGCTAGTTCTCTATATCTTACGAAGGCTACTGAGGTGAATTAAAGTTTTTTTCCCATTTGTCAGTGCTTTTCTAACTTAAAGTATGCTTTTATTGTTAGCATGGTAAATTTTATGTGTTCACATTTATCTTTTTTTAACGGATTTTTGAGTTATACGTACAATAGGCTTTTGCTCCACAGCTATAAAGGAATATTGCCCATTATTTCTGTGAATAGTTGTATGGTTCTGTGTATTGTCCATTTAATTCTTGGATCCCTGTGAGATCTTGGTTTATTGTGAGAGGTGTGGCACTATGAGCCTATTCTAAATGGGTATCACTTTGTCCCACAGCTGACTGTGCTCTCATTGATTTGGGAGGCTGCTTCGTTGTATACTCAGTTCTGGTATGTTTTCAGGTCTGTTCTAAAACTTTGTGTTCTACTATTTATTTTCACATATGGTATGAGTAGTTCTTGCACAACATGGCTATTCATTCTCATAACTCTCTTGGATATCCCTGCCTATTTATTTTGCCTTGTGAACAATGGAAAATAACTAAGTGTTGAAAAGTCTTTGGATTTTCTTTGAGATTTGAATGGATTGCTTGATTTACCGATGAGTTGGTATGCTCTTGAGCCTAAGTGTCTTTATTTGAAAATATACTACATCTTTATTCTTGTTTGAGTCTAATTTTCTGTCTTACAGGAATTTTAAAGTTTTCCTCCTGTAAATTTTCATATTGTGTTTTTACATGATCCAAAGTATATACTCTTTCGTCATTGGTCACTTAGAACCCTGTAAATGTTACTAGCTGGATATTTATTTATGAAATTGGCTTATAAAAACCATCCATAATGCACTTAGTTGTTAGCAATTTTATTAATTTTCTCAGTTTTACTGAATGGTATATTATCGTGTTCTAATCAATGCTTTGAAAGAAGTCTGGAGCCACATAAACTTCCTACCCAAGGCTGTGAACAAGGTGTGCCTTTTTGACCAAAGTTAACATCTGGGCACATAAAAATACACCAGATAGACCACCTGCTTGAGGTCCCAGATGTCTTTCCAAACAGGTGGATCTTGAAATCAGTAGGAAACAAGGAATTAGGCACTCAGTTGATTATTATGGACAAGAAGTATTGATAACAGACTTTGATCCAGTGATTCCAGAAGAGGATGAATATCTCAATAAATGTATAATGAAAGCATAGAGACATCCTACCCAATACATCCCAAGATGGGCTAAGAAACTCTGGAGACTAAGACCCAGGCATTAAAAAGGTCCAAACAAAATAACCTTGATAAATTTGCATTACCCTTCCTTTGCATTGCCGACAAAAAGGGGTAAAAATCTTCTCTATTGAAATAAATTACCAAATGCTGATGATTTTCTTTTTAAAAGACTTCCATTAATATCATCTGTTCTTTTATGATACATAGACTCTACATTAGTGATTAGAGGTGGATAGAGGGGGGAAACAAAATATTTTCAAACAAGAAATGCTAGAACCTTGCATTACCTAAGGATTGGGCTTTTGACACTCATTTAGAGGAATTTGTATTTAATTTCTGGCACTGTGTTAAACAGTGGTAAACAGAGCAACCCTGCAGCAACTCTGGTTCCTTTGCTGTCTCTGATATGAGCCTACCTTGTCTGGACGGACCATGTGTACAACCGTCAGGCTGGCCTCTCTGTGACTCTAGAGACAGTACCTCAGCTGCACTAGTAACCAGGATAGGACCATGCATGGTGCATCTCCTGAGGTCTCGTGCTGCCCCAGTGCTAAAGGCACAGGAATGGAAAGGGGATAGGTTGAGCTCTACTGCTACCATCCTGGATGAGGATCCTTTCCTTTTGTGATCAGCAAGGCAGGCCAGGGACCCAACAGGGATGAGGCTCCACTCATCGACATATGGAAAGGCTCCCCAGATGTGGCCAAGACAGTGAGCTGCCATGTTGGGGTCAGTTTGGACAGGGCTTGGACAGGTTTTTTCCCCCTCACATAGGGCAAAGGGACAGGTCTTAGGGATTGGGGGGTGGGGTGGAGAAGGGCAGGATGGCATTTTTTGTGCACTGCTGCCTTCATGAGGAACTCATCCCCACATCCCATGCACACTATACTGTCTTTTAGAAACTATCCAGAATGAAGTCAGAATCCCAGGCAGGACAAGGGACCAGCTCTGCCTCCATGCCCCCAGGGTCCAAGCTTGGCCCGGCCTGGTGAAGTTCAGGCCAAGGGCAGCCGAAACTGGGAAAATTCCAGGCTCCAGGAAAACGACCAGCTGTGCTTCTGGATAACACATACCCAGAGGTGAAGTTATTGGACCCTGGTGGCTGCCTTGTCTGGGAGGGACTAGTTGAAGCTGCTGTTTTGCAATGCCCAGTGCTCCTCTGGACTGACTTGTGTGTGCTACCATCCACACCTGAATCACCCTGGGCCCTGTAGGAGAAGAACCAGGTTATCGGTGGCCATCCATCCATCATCCGACCAAAGAAAGTTGATGTCACTGTCGACACCCGTCCAGTGCCTCTGGGTCGCCATCCTTTGTGTCCCTCTTTGACCCATGTGAATGGGGCTCTCCAGCCACTGGCCAGGTATGATTCGATCTGTGTGCCCACACTCAGGATGTTTCCCGAACTCTTAGGAAGATGTAAGTGCTAAAGATACTGCTGTGGGTCCAGTGCAGTTTACCTGCATGGGGAGTCTTTTGCTCTTTTGTGATGAGGGCAGACTGACAGGACCCCACGGAAACCTGGCCCTGCAGACTGGAGTGCCAGAATTTGAGGCATGTCCCTCTGTAGTGGCCAGGCTGTTGAGCCATCTCTCTTTGGCCAGGTTGGACAGGGCTTGGCATTTCATTTATTCCTCAGCAAATGGCATTTTAGGGTGAGAGAAGGGGAAGGGCAAGTGGCCATTTCTGATGCAGTGCTGCCATCAACAGAACAATTGGTCCGCCAAATCTGTGAGCCCTGTACTGTCCCTTCCTGGGTAGGAATTTTAAGGGATTGAAAGGACAAGGGACAGTGGCCTCCAGGAAGTGCAGAGCTCTGCCAGGGATGGGCGAGAAGCAAGCCCCAGGGCCGGGCAGGGGCATGGAAGCTCCAGGGACCTTACCAGCACAAGGGGCATGGCTCGGGTGCCTGCCTGTGGGGTACAGGAAGTGGAGTCTCCATGGACCCTGGTGGCCACCATGTCTGGGTGAGACTAGGGGAAGCTGCTCTGAAGGAACCTGGTGTGGGGCTGCGGACATTGGCCCACTGGCCCCTTCCCTTGGGAGCCAGAGCAGGATGGGCCTAGGTGGGCGCATAGCCCAAGAAGCTTCTCTCTGGGTTGCAATGTGGCCCAGGCAGAGACGACCCTGGACAGTTGGAGTTCTGCTGTCATCAGGGGTGGAGGCGGGCCTAGTGACCTTCTGTCCAGTCCAGATGACATGTGGATCCTGGCTACCCAGTGCCAAAGAAACACAAGTCCCAGCAAATTCCAGTCAGCCTCCAAAGGGAACGGTACTTTCCGGACACAGGAAGCACTGCAGAAGGTGCCCTTAACCTGTTCCGAAGAATCTCATCAGCAGGAGAGACACATCTTCCAGGGTGTCCAGGATTCTGGCCCTGGCCAGTCTTGTCCCCAGGTCTCCCAGAGCCACGTTCCAGGAAACAGAGAAGAGCCCAGTCAAGTGGATCCCCGAGCCATGTGTTTGCAGGCTTCGGCTTTCTCCTCAAAAGTCCCTGAGCCTCAGTTCAGCGACGAGAGGACGGGTCCTACCTTCCATTCAGCCTTGGTTCTCCAGGTCTCAACCCTGTGCTTGCACCTGCAGCCCAGCCAGGACATTAAGAAGAGGTCTGAAGAAGCTGCCTGAAGCTCACCTCTATTGGACCCAGAGAAACGCCTCCCGCTTCCCCTCTCTTTCAAGACCACCACTCTTCCAGCTTGTCTGCCAAGGCCAGGAGCCTGGTGCATCCTGCCAGGCACAGGGCTCTGCCTTCTAGTCCCTGGCTGACCCAAAATGCCACTTTTGGAGCAAGCTCTGGGGCAGCACATGCCTACCCTTTACTTGGCTCTAACCTGCCTGAGGGTTGGGGGGTGGGGTGGTTTTGTGGTAAGGGACAGGGCTGAGGGGGGTGGCTTCCAACTGGACGGAAATTTCCATGCTGGAACACTACCTCTTCCAAACATACCCCCTCACTTTCACCCCTCCTCGAAGGGTGCTGAATCCCACCCCATGCCCCGTCTTTCACACTACTGAGTTGCCGGAAATGTTGTCAGGTGAGGTTATGTGGGCAGAGCCTCCCTTAGGACCAGGCCCTGCCCAGCTTATGGGGTCTGATGGGTAAGCTGGCACAGGTGGTCTCCTTGTGCCCCTGTGCCCAGGACCAATGTCTGCATATGCAGAACCTGGAGCCCCTTGTGAAAAATCACAGCAGTCCTCCCCAAGAAGAGGACCTGGGTCCTCCACGGGGAAGGACCTGAGGAATAGGGGCTCCCCTGGTTTCACAGTTCTGTTCCTGAAATAGAATGCTAAGGAAAACAGATCTGGATCCACTCGCAGGCTGCAGATGGTGACGCCCAACTCAGTGTACCACTCTGGGGCCAGTTTCATCCCACTGCCTGGATACCCTGTGTCACAGGGCACGGGAAGGGCTTCACAGGATCCTGTGGGGCATGGGACCTACACTCTCTTTGCACTAGCAAAAGTAAACAAAAACTCAACTCCAACCCGGACATAAAGTGCACATGTATTTGTCTGGGTTTGGGACCAAGCCTTCATCAGGCAAAATTTCACATCCTGTCAGCTGGATGTTCGCCCCTGACAGGGTGGCCACCTCTTCCCCTTTCGGCTTTGTCCATATGGCCAAGAACAGTGGCTCCACCAGGACAACGGTTCCTTGGTCCCCGGTGGCCCTGAGACCCGAGGTACCCCACTGGTGGACCTTGCTCCTGCAGGACTGGTGAGGATATCCTGGTCAGAGGCTTGGGGCTAGAGATTCAGCTCCTTGTTCCTAAAAATAGCTGATGCTGAGGCCATGCCCTGGAGGCCCTGGCAGCCATGGGCTCCTTGATGGGCAAGCCCTGACCCAGAACACCACTGTGGCTTCCACAGCAGCTCTGGGGGTGTGCCCAGTGGCCAGATTCTCCAAGAATGCTCTGTGTACTCCAAACCCTCCCTTTCTCCCCTCAAATGCCTTCCCCAGCATGATCCAGAGGCAGGACCTGGAGACCAAGCTCAAAAAAGCTTGCACTTGATGGCACTGTTGCTCCAGAAATGCCATTCACCTTCTGGAGCCTGGCCTCACCCTCCGCCCTTTGCAGGTCAAAAATGGCCCATGGAGGCTCAAGAGTCTTCCAAGCCATCCACTGGAGTGTTGTGGGAAGAGGGGTCTCCTCCACTGGGGCTTTTGCTCTGTAGTAAGAAAGTACAGATAAGGAAAAGCAAAGGAAGCCATCTATCTCTGGGTGCATGTCCACAACACTCTAAGAGGTTCTGAGTCCGCATGGCCTGATCCACATTTCCTGGAGACCCAGACATGATTTATTTTGTCACTTCGTTTTTATTGGTCAGGATTAGGATAGAATTATCTTGATGTTTTACATAATTAATGACTGGTTGAAGACCTGTGCTACTTGGAATAAATCCAGGTTCTAGCCATGCATACAACGTGTATCTCCTGTAATATGGATCCTTTTGGAATATGTGTCGAGATTGGTCCCTACAGAACATTCTTCCTTAGTGTCTCCATCCAGTTTTGTAACTTGTTTCTAGCTAGGTGACTGAGAATGCTGAACAAACCCCAAAGTGTTATTTGTCCCTTTTGCCAGGACACTCATCCCTCATGGGAATCAAAAAGTTGTAAGTGGGAGAACATTTCTGTCTCTGTGGATGCAGGGCTAACAGGTTTATTTATTTCAGGACCCTCAGGGCCAGTAGTTTAGGTAAGCAGAAAAACTCATCATTGTGTTCAATCCCAGCAAATTACTGTATGATACTAAATGCTCACAGTGGGTTACATCATAGTGGTTTGCAATGTAAATTCCAGTCCATCTGTATATTTAGGCTTATTTCTTTTAAGAGTAGGTAGTGGCTGGCTGGATTTTTTTTTTAATGGAACTAGAAGACGACGGGTGTTGTTGTTTTGTTTCTTCTGTTTTCCATGCTGAATTCTTACTGATGGATATTGATCTGCATCTGTGGCAAAGGTATTCAACAGTATTTTCTTTTCAGGTAATTTTGGTAAGAAAATCAAAAGGGTGTGATCAACATCTCATACATACAGTGTCTTGGTGTGGACCCAGAGTTCAGTTACAGATGAAGAGCAGACACTGACTGCATACTTCTGATAGATATGTAACTCAGCCCTCACTTATGCTTTGATTGTTTCCCTCTCCTGTACAGTAGGCTCATCTCTGGAGGCAGGTCTCTCACCAGATTTCCTCAGATTAGTGTCTGGTTAGTAGTGTGTTCATGTACACTTAGTTGCTATAGTTGTTCATCCTAATGATGAGAAAAGTTTTGCCTGTGTGATTGAAATATCAACCTAATTGTAAGTTCCAAGAGCCCTGAACTCAGTTAAAACTCAGAGCCTCAAAAAGGCCATTATTTTACTGGAGCCAATTTCACACCTCTGATAGGTATGGAACAGAACTCCCAGGTGTACTTTGAGTTTTCTTTTTTTAAATATATGTAGGTGTTTTTTTTTTCTTTACATTATCGTGTTGGTTTTGGCATACATTGACTGTACTTTGTGTTTTACTCCAGTGCTTTTTACAAAGATGACTGAAGTATTTTAATCCAGTTTATACTGATTCCATGGAAGTGTATCATTAATGCTAACACTGAGTAAATGCAGGGTTACTTCAGTAACCTGAGACACTTTAAAGGAACTTCAGCTCCTTGTTCCTGAACATGGCTGCTGCCGAGGCCACACCCCCAGGGGCCTGGCAGCCAGAGGCTCCTTGGTGGGCAAGCCAGGCCCCAGAACACTGTTGCCTGTCCCTTCCACATTTTCTCTGATGGGGTGCCAGGGGGCCAGTTTAGCCCTGAATCCTCTGAGTTCTCCAAACCCTCTCTTCCTCCTCTCACAGGTCTTCCTCAGCAGATTCCACAGGAAGGGTCTGTACATTGTGCTCAAAAAGCTGCCGCTTGATGGCACTGTTGCTCCAGAAATGCCAACCACCCTCTGAAGCTGTCCCTCTCCCTCCACCCTTTGCATGTCAAAAAAGGCCCATGATGGCCCAAGAACCTTCCAAACCCTCCAAGCTGTGTTGAGTCCACTGGAGTACTGGGGAAGAGGTGTCT
>ML660651.1:366457-382727 GCA_007570785.1 Antilocapra americana | reverse complement strand
AGGAAAAGGAATACATCAAGGCTGTATATTGTCACCCTGCTTATTTAACTTATATGCAGAGTACATCATGAGAAACGCTGGGCTGGAGGAAGCACAAGCTGGAATCAAGATTGCTGGGAGAAATATCAATAACCTCAGATATGCAGATGACACCACTCTTATGGCAGAAAGTGAAGAAGAACTAAAGAGTCTCTTGATGAAAGTGAAAGAGGAGAGTAAAAATATTGGCTTAAAGCTCAACATTCAGAAAACTAAGATCATGGCATCCAGTCCCATCACTTCATGTCAAATAGATGGGGAAATGGTGGAAACAGTGACTGACTTTATTTTTCTGGGCTCCAAAATCACTGCAGATAGTAATTGCAGCCTTGAAATTAAAAGACGCTTACTCCTTGGAAGCAAATTTACCACCAACCTAGACAGCATATTAAAAAGCAGAGACATTACTTTGCAAACAAAGGTCCGTCTAGTCAACGCTATGTTTTTTCCAGTAGTCATGTATGGATGTGAGAGTTGGACTATAAAGAAAGCTGAGCGCAGAAGAATTGATGCTTTTGAACTGTGGTGTTGGAGAAGACTCTTGAGAGTCCCTTGGACTGCAAGGAGATCCAACCTGTCCATCCTAAAGAGATCAGTCCTGGGTGTTCGTTGGAAGGACTGATGTTGAAGCTGAAACTCCAATACTTTGGCCACCTCATGCGAAGAGATGACTCATTGGAAAAGACCCTGATGCTGGGAAAGGTTGAGGGCAGGAGGAGAAGGGGACGATAGAGGATGAGATGGTTGGATGGCATCACCAACTCAATGGATATGAGTTTGTGTGGACTCCAGGAGTTGGTGATGGACAGGGAGGCCTGGCGTGCTGCTGAGCAAAGGCACAGAGAAGGCAATGGCACCCCACTCCAGTACTCTTGCCTGGATACTCCCATGGACAGAGAAGCCTGGTAGGCTGCAGTCCATGGGGTTGCAGAGTCGGACACGACTGAGCGACTTCACTTTCACGTTTCATTCTCATGCATTGGAGAAGGAAATGGCAATCCACTCTAGTGTTCTTGCCTGGAGAATCCCAGGGACAGAAAAGCCTGATAGGCTGCTGTCTGTGTGGTCACACAGTGTTGGACAGAACTGAAGCAACTTAGCAGTAGCAGCAGAGCAAAGGCAGGGTTATTTCAGTAACCTGAGAGCTTTTAAAGCTATCAAAATAACCTGATAGTTTCACAAATCCTAGAGCTAGTAAGAAATTTGAGGTTAAACTGTTTGTTCCCTGGGTTGCTGAGGAAAGGACCTGTCATTCTATGTTGGAATCTCTGAAGGATGATGTGCAATTTCCCATGTGAAATGCACTTTGCTGTAGTGCCTTCAAGTTAAGAAGTATTGTTTATTCATTACTGAAATCTTTATTAGGAAGGATACAATAGAAACTCATTTGTTGTTTCCTTAGAGGAAGAAAACTAGAATTGTCAAATGCCTGTTTTGTATTATTCTTCTGTTTTATAGCATAGGGCATGCTCAGTATTATTGAAAGAGGAATACGTTATTATTTATGATGTACTGTTTGTGATTCTAATAGTAATACACACACAGGTGATTTAAAAAGTTATACTAGTTTAATGGGGGATTCATAAGGGACTGTTTTCCAGTAGTTGTAATTGCCTATCGCCTCTTATGGACCATATCATTGGCACACTCTCCTGTTGATGTGTGTGAGGGTGAGCATTCAGCAGACTTTGACTTCATATGCTGTATCCTAGCTTTCTATGACATTTATGTTCTGTGAATCAGCAGTTGGGGCAGGGAGAGATAAGGGGAGGAGAGGAAAGGTGGTTAGCTTCATAAACCCCTTATGACCTCATCAACCTCTGACCTCAGATTTTGAAAAAATCCTTTTATTTCTCCAGGTTTCGATATCTTCACCTAATTTATGAGTAAGTAAATGAAAAATTCCTATGTTTTATGGTCAATTTCCTTTTTGAGAAGCGGATGAATAGTATGGAAATTAATTTTTAAAAATGTGTATCTGTACATATGTATACAATTAGCAGCTACTTTAGGAAGTTTAACGACCTATGGCCCTCTCTTAAGAGCACCTGGACTGAGGAAGGTCACTGTCTTTTCCAGTTTCACATATCTGTCATTTTAGTGCCTTCCATAATTCAAGTCATATCCAACCCATGCTTGGAACTCTCCAATAATGTCTCACTGAAATTAGAATGAAAATATTTACCAAGCATGGCCAGCAATGAACAAGTTTTGTCTACTCTTTTCCCTGAATACTTAACCTCTTTCCTCCTTGTTTACTTTGCCCTGTGTAGGTTTGTTCCCTTTGGGCTTTATTAGTAGAGTATAATTGACAGAAGATAAAGTGTCCTGTTTGAACTGTATAATTTGATAACTATTGACATGTTTTACTTGAGATGTGACTACCACCCTAAGAATAATAAACCACACCCATTACACCCCAAAAACTTTGTGCTTCCCTTGGTATAAATGGAAATAAAACTAAATTTTCCTACAGAGAGATTCTCTAGTTCTTTGTTTCATGCTGAACTAGGGATGCTTCATTATTACGAAAATTGCTTATGTTGATCCTGGTTTATTTGAATATGTCTGAGAAATTTCTTTCTTATGTTTTTGATACTTTACACCCCAGATCAAATATTACTCAAGTAAAATCTTTTGTAGAATTCTCATATTAATGAGTGTTATGATATATTCTCCTATCAATGCTTTCATTTTAGGCATTTTGAATGTTAATCCTAGCAAATTTGGAGTCCCTGGCATATTTCTATCCATAACAAATCTTGAAATATATTTTATAGAATTTTGTATTCATAAAAGTTGAAAAATACTTAATCATTTAAAAATGGTAAAAATGTGCTTAAAATATATTTATGGATGCTTGCTTATGGTCCTCAACAAGCCTAAAGTTGAATTCAATAAGTTGGCTAAGGAAAGAGTATGTGGTAGATTATGATTTGTGTGTGGGATAGGCCAATTTCTCTTTAATGGCAATAGACATAAAATGATCATCTACAAAACAGTCAATTTTATGTTATGTATTGTAGGAAACTAAAAAGTTTTTTTCAACCTTCTTAGGGTCCCTGGCTAGGTCTGAAAATGAAACTGATAAAGATAGATGGACAGGAGAAAAGCATACAGATTTATTTGGTAGAAAGTTTATGTGAGATGAGAGTCATCATAAGAAAATGAAGACCTGAGGAAATGGTTAGATTTGTGTAGTTTATGCTAGGTGTGAGAAAGAATGGAAAATCATGGAGGAATATTATAGGTTAAGGAAAATGAGGTAACTCTAGTAAATGGGGGTCATTTTATCAAGGCCTCTTTGTTTGGATTCTTCTTGGTGTCCCTTCTAATTGAGATAAAGATGCTCCTTTCCTCCAGGTATGGGCTTTCCTGGTGGCTCAGATGGTAAAGAATCCACCTGCAATTCAGGAGACCCGGGTTCAATCCCTGGTTTGGGAAGATCCTCTGGAGAAGGGATTGGCTACCACTCCAGTATTCTTGTCTGGAGAATTCCTCCCGGACAGAGGAGTCTACAGTCCATGGGGTCACATAGAGTCAGACACAACTGAGTGACTAACACTTCTTCTAAGTATAAGAAGGGTACCTGTCACATAAAGGTTTTATTATCTATTTCAGGGGAGAAAAGCATGTCAGAGAGGTGGTCAAAGAGGCCAATTTGCTTCTACCTTTTCTCAAACCTCTTCAACTTAAAATATTCAATATTGACATTGTGCCGTATTTTAGGATATCATGTCCTAAACTCCCATCATATACTTTACCACAGTAAAACAAATGATACCCTGCATAGAATAATTATAGGATGGTGGCAGCCACCTAAGGGGTAGGATTTAATGTTATAATTTCTAATCACTTTTGTTTAATTTTAATGAATTTTTGTGTGGACTAGTCAAAATTTGAAGGAAATAAACATTTTAAAAATGATAAGAATTATTAAATGTTAGATTAAAATATTCTAAATTTTATCACACCTCTTCTCCTTTCTCTTCTACTAGACCTTTTCAATATTGTTTCAGTTATGCAGTACTTTATACTTCTGGACCCAAAACATAACATCTGAAATTTCTTTTCTCTGTAAATTAAACTTATTATAATCTATGTACCTTCCTCTTCACCTTCAATATTTATAAAGGACAAACACTAGCCATATTAAAGTAATAAATGAAATGAAATGAAAGTAGGTTGTTGAAAGGATATGATTGGAAGCAATCAACCTCAGTACATCACTATTGCATTCCTTCAGCTTTCACTTGCTTACAGTGGGTAGATCCTTGGAGATCTGTGAGATGGCTGTCTAGTTCTATCTATGTTCTATGGTCTTCTTGATATCAATGAAAGCCAAGTCCCCCCACTCCCTCTTCTTAGAGTGTGCTCATTCAGCTTCTTCAGATTTTCTACTGCACATTTTAAAATGATATTCCTAATTCATAAGGCTTGGTGAAATTTGAGGTTGTCTTTTCTTTTTAATGGTAATGTCTTACACAAATGCTTTTGAGCATTTGCTAGCTTTGTAAATACATAGATTGTCTTTTGCTTGTTTCATGAAAGTATAGCTACAGTTATACTAGATCCTACTGAAAGTTTTATGCCTTTTCTTTCTACATACTATGAATCTTTAATATAGTATTTCTTTCCTGTTGGTGGAAGGGAAAAAGATCGAAGCAGAGGCCAAAAACTCTAGCTTTCATCTGCCTGACTAAAGTGCTTTCATCTTGCTATTTCTTCAAATATTACTTTTCATGGAGATTAAATTATCACTTTTCCTCTATCACTCAAGACATTACAGAGCCTCACAAAAGCTACTTAAGGGTTTCTGAAGAAATGCCTTTGATTTTTCTGTCATGAGAATAAATTCTAACAACTTGAGCATCACATGTTTGCATGAAGCTGTCAGTTTTATTGGTGAAAAAAATGCAAGCTTTCAGATTAATAGACCTTTATGTATCTATTGTTCTTATTTGAACTAACACATTCAACACTCACTTTGAGAATATTAGAATCTACTTAGTTTTTTTAAAAATTTTATTTATTTATTTATTTTTATAATTAGTTTTGCCATACAATGACATGATATCGGCATGGGTTTACATATGCTCCCCCTCCAGAACCCCCCTCACTCCTCCCTCCCTCCTCCCTCCCCCCTGGAAATCTCGATGTACCAGCCCCGAGCATCAATCCTGGGCTGGCGATTGATTAGACATATGATAATTAACATGTTTCAATGCCATTCTCCCATATCATCCCACCCTTGCCCTCTTCCACAGAGTCCATGAGTCTGTTCTATACATCTGCATTCCTTTTGCTGTCTCGCATGCTGGGTTCTCGTTACCGTCCTTCTAAATTCCATATACATGCATTAGTATACTGTATAGTTGTTTTTCCTTCTGGCTTACTTCACTCTGGATAATGGGCTCCAGTTCAGTCCATCTGAGTAGAACTGCTTCAAATGAATTTTTTTAATGCTGAGTAATATTCCATTGTGTATATGTACCACAGCTTTCTTATCCATTCATCAGTTGATGGGCATCTAGGTTGCTTCCATGTCCTGGCTATTGTAAACAATGCAGCGATGAACATTGGGGTACACGTGTCTCTTTCAATTCTGGTTTCCTCGGTGTATATGGCCAGCAATGGGATTGCTGGGTCATATGGCAGGACTATTTGCAGCTTTTTAAGGAACCTCCACACTGTTTTCCACAGTGGCTATACTAGCTTGCATTCCCACCAACAGTGTAAGAGGGTTCCCTTTTCTCCACATCCTCCCCAGCATTCACTGCTCGTAGATTTTTGGATTGCAGCCATTCTGACTGGTGTAAAGTGGCACCTCATTGTGGTTTTGATTTGCATTTCTCTGATAACGAGTGATGTTGAGCATCTTTTCATGTGTTTGTTAGCCATTTTTATGTCTTCTTTGGAGAAATGTCTGTTAAGTTCTTTGGCCCACTTTTTGATTGGGTTGTTTATTTTTCTCGAATGGAGCTGCAGGAGTTGCTTGTATATTTTTGAGATTAATTGTTTGTCCGTTGCTTCATTGGCTATTATTTTCTCCCATTCTGAAGGCTATCTTTTCACCTTGCTTATAGTTTCCTTTGTTGTGCAGAAGCTTTTAATTTTAATTAGGTCCCATTTGTTTATTCGTGTTTTTATTTCCAATATTCTGGGAGGTGAGTCATGGAGGTTCCCGCTTTGGTTTATGTCAGAGAGTGTTTTGCCTATGTTATCCTCTAGGAGTTTTATAGTTTCTGGTCTTATGCTTAGATCTTTGATCCAGTTTGAGTTTACCTTTGTGTATGGTGTTAGAAAGTGTTCTAGTTTCATTCTTTTACAAGTGGCTGTCCAGTTTTCCCAGCACCACTTGTTAAAGAGGTTGTCTTTTCTCCATTGTATTTTCTTGCCTCCTTTGTGAAAGATAAGGTGTCCATAGATGCATGGATTTATCTCTGGGCTTTCTATTTTGTTCTATTGATCTATATTTCTGTCTTTGTGCCAGTACCATACTGTCTTGATGACTGTGGATTTGTAGTATAGCCTAAAGTCAGGTAGGTTGATTCCTCCAGTTCCATTCTTCTTTCTCAAGATTGCTTTGGCTATACGAGGCTTTTTGTATTTCCATACAAATTGTGAAATTATTTGTTCTAATTCTCTGAGAAACACCTCTGGTAGCTTGATAGGAATTGCATTGAATCTATAGATTGCTTTGAGTAGTATACTCATTTTCACTATATTGATTCTTCCAATCCACGAACATGGCACATTTCTCCATTTGTTTGTGTCCTCTTTGATTTCTTTCATCAGTGTTTTATAGATTTCTATATATAAGTCTTTTGTTTCTTTAGGTAGAAATAGTCCTAAGTATTTTATTCTTTTTGTTTCGATGGTGAATGGAATTGTTTCCTTAATTTCTCTTTCTGTTTTCTCACTGTTGGTGTGTAGGAATGCCAGAGATTTCTGTGTGTTGATTTTGTATCCTGAAACTTTGCTATATTCACTGATTAGCTCTAGTAATTTTCTAGTAGAGTCTTTAGGGTTTTCAATATAGAGGATCATGTCATCTGCAAACAGAGAGAGTTTTACTTCTTTTCCAATCGCGATTCCTTTAATTTCTTTATCTGCTCTGATTGCTGTGGCCAAGACTTCCAAAACTATGTTGAAAAGTAGTGGTGAGAGTGGGCACCCTTGTCTTGTTCCTGACTTCAGGGGGAATGCTTTCAGTTTTTCACCATTGAGGATAATGTTTGCTGTGGGTTTGTCATATATAGCTTTTATTATGCTGAGGTATGTTCCTTCTATTCCTGCTTTTTTGGAGGGTTTTTATCATAAATGGATGTTGAATTTTGTCAAAGGCTGTCTCTGCATCTATTGAGATAATCTTGTGATTTTTATTTTTCAATTTGTTAATGTGGTGTATTACATTGATTGATTTGCAAATATTGAAGAATCCTTGCATCCCTGGGAAGAATCTACTTAGTTTTAGGCAATTTGACCAGTCACAAAAACTGGAGCAAATTGTGACTGTGTCTGCCAAAGCTTTCTGTAAGGATATAGTTTGGGGGAAAGGAACACTGAAAAATAATATTAAATTTATAAATATTTAAAGTGAAACCATCTGTTTTCCCAGTGACTATTTGTACCCCTTTATTGTTGTAAATCATTTAAAGAAGCAATAAAAAGCAAAAGATGTAGCAATAATAGTAGTTACAGAATGATAAGCAGTAAGATCTGATCTCAGCAATATTACTAATTGACTTGGCTTCAAGTAAGTCATACCTCTTAGATCTTAGCTTCTTCATCATTAAATGTGGAGGACAAGATTAGTGGACTTCTAAGAAGACCTCTTCCCATTCACGTATTTCAGGCTTTTGTGATTCTCTGTGTGGTTAGTTTTAAATTGCAAGCAGAACGATTGTGTGGTTCTCTGCAAAGGTAGCAATGAAACGATTACATTATAAAGTTGTGGACAGTGTGCTTGTGTAGGCACTATGCTCAAAAGGCCCAGGGGAGAAGCTAATTTTAGGAGGGGAGTTGGGAATGTGGGTTCAGAGAAATCATGACATTAATAGTAGTAAAGTTGAACAGGGTGGCACTTGTGGTAAAGTACCTGCCTGCCAGTGCAGGTAAACCTAAGAGACGTGGGTTTGATCCCTGGGTTGGAAAGATCCCCTGGAGGAGAGCACGGCAACCCACTCCGGTATTGCCTGGGGAATCCCATGGACAGAGGAGCCTGGCTATGGTCCGTAGGTTCACAGAGAGTTGGACTCAACTGAAGTGAAGTTGAACAAGCTGACATTTTCCCAGTGGACTAGGAAATCAGAACATTGATCATGAAAGCTCTGGGGAAGGTTTGAAATTTAATGAAACTAGAGAAGATTTGGATCATCCACTGTGGCACAATTTCCAAGGATTCAAGTATGAATGGATAAAACAATTATTAACTATTTAGTATTTCAGGTTTGACCCTATATTGCTTACCAACTCTCTCTTCAGACTTGAATCTGAATGTCTTTTATAATTTCTAAAGTTCACATATACTCTAAGAATGAATATTTACTAACAGTTAAGGTAATTTTTATTGTTCTGCATAAACTAAAGACAATTCTAGACAAGATATATCATTTTTAGAAACATAAGTAGAATTGTTATGATATGCGTCCAGCCTTCTAAAATGACTTGAGGTGACATAGCAACAAAGATGAAATAAGATGAATATGGCCCTTCGTTAGCTGAACTTAAGAAGTGGTCATGCTAAGTATACAGGCTTGTTTAGACTTGTGTAGAGGCTTGAATGAGATAGGAGCTTTGGGAGGACATTGCAGAAGAATGTTGACCATTCAGCTGATCTCTCTGGCTTAGCACTGTACCTCTGACATTCTATCTCATAACATTTTATACAAGTGTTTTAATATGCCATCTCAAGGAGAATGCTGTTATGGCAAATATCATTCTAGTGTCTGATTTTGTAGTGTATATCTTTTAGAATGCTAGAAAATTAAGAATGAAGTAGAGAGATTATAATTTGTATTAATGTGTATCAATTTGAATGTTCTAGAAGTGTGATATCTTTTCAAGGTGAAATATATTTCAGTAGTTAAACTGACAGCTTATCTTTAGCCTTCATTTTTTAATTTATTAAACTTAAATATGTGGTATACAACATTAAAAAACAGCATAAATTATTGAGATCTAATTTTCAACAGCAAGCAATAAAATTGTCCATGATACTTGAAAAATATGGCCAAGCCACTTAAAAAAATTTATAATTTTTCTTTTCCAGGGGTAAAAATGGTTTTGTCAGTCTTGAGTTAGGGCATGTTTCTTCATTACTACCTCTACCACCACCAGCATTAGCCCCATCTCCACACAGGGGTTTTAAATTGTCATGAAAATAATCTTGAGTGAGGGGCTAGGAATTAAAGAAGAGAAGAATGTTCCATTTAGTTCATATTTAATATTATTTAATACATTCAGAAAATTATGTTATGAAATGTGTGTTTATGGTGATGATCACTGCAGACAAATGAGGAACCTAACCTAAGGTGAAAACAAGATGCCAGGGCTTCCCTCATGATTCAGTGGTAGATAATCCACCTCCCAGTGCAGGAGACATGCATTTGATCCCTGATCTGGGAAGATACCACATGCCACAGAGCAGCTAAGCCCATGCACCACAACTATTGAGCCTGTGCTCTAGGGCCTGGGAGCTGCAACTACTGAGTCCACGTGCTGCGAC
This sequence comes from Antilocapra americana, assembly GCA_007570785.1. NCBI lineage: Eukaryota > Metazoa > Chordata > Mammalia > Artiodactyla > Antilocapridae > Antilocapra > Antilocapra americana. Next base: position 372,958 of record ML660651.1, on the reverse strand, counting down.
TACTGAAGCCCATGTGCCCTAGAGCCTGTGCTCTGCAACAAAAGAAGCCACCACAATGAGAAACCTGTGCCCTGCAATTAGAGAGTAGCCTCGGCTTGCTGCAACTAGAGAAAAGCCCACACTGCAGTGAAGATCCAGCAGAGCCAATAAATAAATAAAAATATATTTATGAAACCACCAAAATGCCAAAAAAGGGAAGAAAAGATTAAAAAAAAAACTTGGAACAGAATTCCAGCAAATTGAATCTAACTAAAAGACACTTGCTCCTTAGAAGATAAGCTATGTCCAACCTAGACAGTATATTAAAAAGCAGAGACATTACTTTGCAAACAAAGGTCTGTCTAGTCAAGGCTATGGTTTTTCCAGTAGTCATGTATGGAGGTGAGAGTTGTACTATATAAAGCAAGCTGAGAGCAGAAGACTTGATACTTTTGAACTGTGGTGTTGGAGAAGACTCTTGAGAGTCCCTTGGACTGCAAGGAGATCCAACCAGTCCATCCTAAAGTAAATCAGTCCTGAATATTCATTGGGAGGACTGATGCTGAAGCTAAAAGTCCAGTACTTTGGCCACCTGATGAGAAGAACTGACTCTGAGAAGAAAAGACCCTGATTCTGGGAGAAATTGAAGGCAGGAGGGGAAGGGGATGACAGAGGATTAGATGGTTGGATGGCATCACCAACTCAATGGACATGAGTTTCGGTAAGCTCTGGGAGTTGGTAATGGACAGGAAAGACTGGTGTTAAACAGTCCATGAGGTCACAAAGAGTCAGACATGACTGAGTGACTGAACTGAACTGAACTGAATGAAACTATATGTATATTGTATCATATCAAGAGGTGGTACAAAATTGTCTGTTAAATGGAAGGAAAATGTGACCAGTAACAGACTTTATGGTATATTAACATTTTAGTTAAAATAACTTTACAAATCTGATTTCCCCAAGACAGAGTATTTCCATGTGTGGAAAGACTTAAGCATTATTATTTTTTTTTAAGTTGCCGATGTCACAAAATACAATCAAAACTGTTTTCTATAGAAAACTTTCATTTTAATTTGAAAACTTAGGCCCTCTTTTACTCTCAGTTCTCCAGAGAAATAGAACCAATAGGATTTATGTATCTCTCTATATATATGAATTGGCTCACATGATTATCATGGCAGGCAAGTCCCAAGATCTGCAGGTGAGATGGCAGGCTGGAGACTCAGGAAAGCCTTTGTCATAGTTCTAGTCTGAATTCAAAGGGATGAGAACCGTGAAGCCAGTGGTTTATAGTTGGAAGACCAACACTCTTGAGACCCAGGAAGAGCCAATGTTTCAGTTCAAGTCCTATTGCATGAAAAAAGATGATGTCCCAGTTCAAAGGCTGTTAGAGAGGAAGAATTTTCTTATTGGAGGATCAGTATTTTTGTTGTAATCAGACCTTCAAGTGTTTGGATTAGGCCCACCCACATTAGGGAGAACAATTAGTTTTAGTCAGTTTACCAATTCAAATTTTAATCTCATTCTTCCAATAACACCCTCACAGAAACACCCAGAATAATGTTTGACCAAATATCTGGGTGCCCCATTGCTCAGTCATATAGACAGGTAAAATTAACCATTAGAACCACATTTCCTTTCATGAAGAAAATCTTCAGTTATTTTTAATGATCCAAAAGGCTTTTGTAGTCTTCTGTAATCTTGACTACCATCATTTCAAGACCTATCAATGTTACATTCCCACCTGCATTCTCTTTGAGGAAAGCTTTCATATATACCTAAAGTCTTTATTAAGTAGTCTACAGTTTACAACTTAGTACTCTCCTTAAGACAGCTTATATTTGAAGAGAATAGTCAGAATGTGAAGACTGTATCTTAAAATAGTGGATCCTCAATAGGCATTTGTTGCTTGAATTGGTCTGTTTCTACCATTCTACTGAAAAGTTATATAAAATCTCAACAATGAACTCCAAATGACCCTATCTGGTGGCCCTTTCTTAGCCTAACTCTACTTTACTATATCTGGAATATTTGTTAATTTTTTGGTAAAGTTTCGCTTCTCTGGTAGCTCAGTCAATAAAGAGTATGACTGCAATGTGGGAGACCCAGGTTCAGTCCCTGGGTTAGGAAGACACCCTAGAGAAGGAAATAGCAACCCACTTCAGTATTCTTGCCTGGAGAATTCTGTGGACAGAGGAGCCTGGTGGGCTGCATTCCATGGGGTCACAGAGAGTCAGACATGACTGAGTGATTAACACTTCAACACACAGAAGTCCTAGTCACAGCTATTAGACAAGGAAAAGAAGTAAAAGGAATCCAAATTGGATAGAACAAGAGGCATGTGGCATGACACTTTACATATCATGTACTACATAGAACATGTCAATAAATTCAGTAATGTTGCAGGATAAAAAATTAATATACAGAAATTTGTTGCATTTCTATGTACTAACAATGAGCTATCAGGAAGTGAAATTAAAGTAATCCTGTTTAAAATCACGTGAAAAAGAATAAAATACCTTTGAATAAATCTAATGAAAGAAGTAAAAGATCTGTACTAGGAAGTCTATAAGACTGATGAAAGAAATTGAAGATGGAAAAATATACCTCGTTCATGACTGGAAGAATTAATACTGTTAAAATTACTATACTACCAAAGCAATCAACAGATTCAATGCAGTCTCTATTAAAATACCAATTTTTTACAGAACTCAAATAATTCTAAAATTTATATGGAAACATAAAAGACCCCAAATAGCCAAAACAATCTTGAGAAAGAGCAAAGCTGGAGGTATCACACCTCCTATTTTAAACTATACTACAAGCTATAGTAATCAAAACTATATGGTACTGGCACAAAAGCAAATATAAACCAAAGGAACAGAATAGAAATCTGAAAAATTAATCCACACTTATATGGAAATTAATCTGTGACAAAGGCAAGAATATACAATGAAGAAAAGATGGCCTCTTCAGTAAATGGTGTTGGGAAAATTGGATAGCTACATGTAAAATAATCAAGTTGGATTATTCTCTCATACCATGCACAAATATATATTCAAAATATATATAAAGGCTTGAATATATATATATATATATATATATATTCAAAATTTATATAAAGGCTTGAATATAAGACCAGAAACCATAAAACTTCTAGAAGAAACACAGGCAATAAACTCTTTGACATTGGTTTTAGGAACTTTTTTTTGCATATGTCTCCTCAGACAAGGAAAACAAAAGGAATAATATACATTTGTCAAAATCAGTGGAATGTACAATAAGAGAGTGAATAGTAATGTAAACTATGAATTTTAATGCTTTCAATATTGTTTCACCAGTTATAACAAATGAACCACACTGTCACAAAACATTAATAATGGGATACCTGTATTTATGTGTGTAGAGGGAGTGTATTGAGGTAGATGAAAATTCTGTACTTCCCACTCAAGTTTTAGGTAAAACTAAAACTTCTCTAAAACATAAATTGTGTTAGTTAAAAAAAGCCAACAATCTTAAAAATGATTCAGAAAGAAAAAAATAGATGAACAATAAAGGAATTAAAGTTAGACTGCTATCCAAATTTTCAATAGTATTCTGGATGCAAGAAGGCAATGGAGCTATCATTGTTTAATATTGAGGAAAAGAACTTCGAGCCTAGAATTTTTACCTACCTAAACTGTTATTCAAATGTGAAGGAATGATAAAAATATTCTTTGGGATACTAGGCCTTACAGGGTCTGCTACACAAGAATCCATATTGGAAAATTGATCAAAAGAAGTCTTTAAATGAGAATAGAAAAAATTCCAAATGATAGATCTAGAATTATAGCAAGTTAATATGATCAAATTTCTTTGCTAGGTTTATTGATGCCTTAAAATAAAATAAACATAATTCAAGTACTAGAGAAGGAAAAAATGTATATTCATCATAGTCTATAACTAAAATTATAGACAACCACCTGACCTGACTCTTGAGAAACCTGTATGCAGGTTAAGAAGCAACAGTTAGAACTGGACATGGAACAACAGACTGGTTCCAAATAGGAAAAGGAGTATGTCAAGGCTGTATATTGTCACTCTGCTTATTTAACTTATATGCAGAGTACATCATGAGAAACGCTGGGCTGGATGAAGCATAAGCTGGAATCAAGATTGCCAGGAGAAATATCAATAACCTCAGATACGCAGATGACACCACCCTTATGGCAGAAAGTGAAGAACTAAAGAGGTTCTTGATGAAAGTGAAAGAGGAGAGTAAAAAAGTTGGCTTAAAGCTCAATATTCACAAAACTAAGATCATGGCATCCAGTCCCATCACTTCATGGCCGATAGATAGGGAAACAGTGGAAACGGTGAGAGACTTTATTTTGGGGGGCTCCAGAATCACTTCAGATGGTGATTACAGCCATGAAATTAAAAGACGCTTACTCCTTGGAAGGAAAGTTATGATCAACCTAGACAGCATATTAAAAAGCAGAGACATTACTTTGCAAACAAAGGTCCGTCTAGTCAACGCTATGTTTTTTCCAGTAGTCATGTATGGATGTGAGAGTTGGACTATAAAGAAAGCTGAGTGCAGAAGAATTGATGCTTTTGAACTGTGGTGTTGGAGAAGACTCTGAGAGTTCCTTGGACTGCAAGGAGATCCAACCTGTCCATCCTAAAGGAGATCAGTCCTGGGTGTTCATTGGAAGGACTGATGTTGAAGCTGAAACTCCAATACTTTGGCCACCTAATGCTAAGAGATGACTCATTTGAGAAGACCCTGATGCTGGGAAAGATTGAGGGCAGGAGGAGAAGGGGACGATAGAGGATGAGATGGCTGGATGGCATCACCGACCCAATGGACATGGGTTTGGGTGGACTCCGACAGTTGGTGTTAGACAGGGAGGCCTGGCGTGCTGCAGTTCATGGGGTCACAGAGTCAGACACGACTGAGTGACTGAACTGAACATAATGGAAATGACATGTGACAAAGTTAATTTGACAGCATCCTGAATTTCTCATTTTATTTGGGAGAAGTTATAGTTAATGGGCTTCCCAGGTGGCTCAAGTGGTAAAGAATCTGCCCGCCAATGCAGGAGACAGAGGCAGGAGACTTGGGTTTGATCCCTGGGTCGGGAAAATCCCCTGGACTAGGAAATGGTAACCCACTCCAGTATTGTTGCCTGGATAATTTCATGGACAGAGAAGCCTGGCAGGCTACAGTCCATGGAGTCTCAAAGAGTCAGACATGACTGAACACACACACACACACAGAGGTATTAATACCTTTAAACAATTAAGAAAAATAGACATGTGCATGATTCTTAAGGGCAAATACCACAGAGCATTTGAATAATCTTAACTTTTAAAACAACATGGAGAGGAAAAGACTGTCCAATAGAAAGCATTTAGTGGAAGCAAAAAGAAATTATAATATAATCTGATTCCAGGCATTTCATAAAAACTAAATTCATTTAGTCCAATAGCTAGAAAGTCAGGTTTTCTATTCTTTCAGACACCATTTTACCAAACACTGAATTTTCCAGTTCCCAAGGTTTTCATATTTTTTAAGGCTGGCTATGTTTAGCAATAAGGTATTAGTGCCTAGGTAGGTGGTATCCACAGCATCCATAATTTGTCTATGTTCTAATTTTGCTCCAGTCTTATAGTCTAGTCATAAAGAAACAAAAGAGATACATATACATATGCTGTGTGTATGTGTTTAGTTTGCTAAGGATATGTATGAACATTTTTATACTTAGGTTGTTCAAAACGGGAAAACAACTCGAAATAGTCTAGTGGCTATTCTCCTTTAGGTCACTAGAGGGAGATCATGCTTCACTTTTACTCAATTGAAAAATGCAACTTTTCAAAGTGGACCTGGTTTTTCCATCCTTCCTACTCTGAGCCAATATTTTCTTTCCAGGGAATCCTGTTCCTTCTACTTGGTCCAGAGGCTCTGAAAGTCTAGATATGCTTGAGAGGATTAATCTGTGTCTGAGGACATAATGCAAGCTAACAAAGTTTGCATTCCTTTGTATGTTCCTTAGTCACCATAGCTAATGACTAGAGTCCTGCTCAACTTGTAGTGGCAGTGATAGTGCTTTCTGGCTTCCTGAACTACAGAGGCCCCTTTCTCCTCATATAACACACACACACACACACACACACACACACACACACACACACACACGAGTTATTGCTGTAGGAGCTTGGGTTTAGTGAGGCAGCCAGTGGTGAAAGAAAGTTGATTTTTTTAAAATTACTACCACCCAAATGCTTCAGATTGAAATATTTCAGTTCAACCTCTATCAAAGTTTAGTAATCTAAAATGCAGTGGGAAAGCAAAGCCTGAGTCTTTTTAAAATAGTTTATTGTTGTTTTTGCTTCTGGCTTACTTCACTCTGGATAATGGGCTCCAGTTTCGTCCATCTGAGTAGAATTGCTTCAAATGAATTTTTTTTTAATGCTGAGTAATATTCCATTGTGTATATATACCACAGCTTTCTTATCCATTCGTCAGTTGATGGG
>ML660651.1:324647-365357 GCA_007570785.1 Antilocapra americana | reverse complement strand
GCAGCCATTCTGACTGGTGTAAAGTGGTACCTCATTGTGGTTTTGATTTGCATTTCTCTGATAATGAGTGATGTTGAGCATCTTTTCATGTGTTTGATACCTTTTAAAGGGCCACAAACTACTTTAACATCTTAAGGGTTTTTTTTTGCCTCTCCAAGATCAGTTTTTATCCGCTTGAGGGCGCTATTGCTTTGCTGGATGGTTTCAAGCCTAGCGATACGGGCCTATGTTCATCAAAAGGCATGTGGTGAGAATGTTAGCTTTATTCTTATTTGCTCCAAACTGTACATCAACCAGTGAGTGGTTTAAAGTATTGTGAGGGAAGTCCCTGGTGGTCCAGTGGTTAGGACTCTGTGCTTTCACTGATTGGGGAACGAGTATCTCGCCAAAGAGAAAAAAAGGCTTGTGGTACATACATCCATCCAAACTATTACATAGCCAAAAAAAAAAGGAAATGGACCTCTGATTCATACAGCTGTACATTTGTTTTATGCATTTTCTCTATGTATGTTAAGAAAAATTGATGCCCATGTCCTGTCTCTTCTCAGAGAGACAATTGAATCAGAGTCTCTGGGAGTGAAGTCTGGGCAGTGGCAGTTTTGAAAAGCTCCTCAAGTCATTTTAACGTGCACATTAAATGTAAGAGACACTGAGGTGGTGGTTGAAGCATGGATTTTAGAATCAGAGAGTCGTGGGTTCAAATCCTGCCATTTACTAATTGTTGTGTCTCAGACAGTTTTCTCATGTGTAAAAAGGGCATAAACATGCTATCTATTCCAGAGGGTTGTTGTATGGATATGTCAAAGAATTCCCAGAATATAGAAAGTGCTCCATAAATGCCAATTTCCAACCTCTTTATACCTTTCCACTTCTCTTGAGTACTAGGAAGAGCTTAAAACTATTGCAATTACTGTGGCCCCCAGGAATCTTGCCCTGAGTTAGAAGTGCTTATATACATACATGGCTTGAATTATTATTAAGTGTGGGTATTGTACTACAGCCCCGTCAGCCCTTTCCCAAACAGATATTGTATTTGGAGTATCTTCTTCATCAGTGATTTCCTTTGTGGGCTGGTGTTATTTCTCCCTGCTCTTATTCCTACTTATTCTCTATCTCATTGCCATTCTGTTTTCTAATCTCTGCCACATGATGAAAGCAGGTGACGACTAGTATCAAGCACTAAAACTTGTCAGGTATAGGTCAGATGTCCTCATCCATAGTAACGTTTTTTCTACTGCTCCTTCATATTAGACCAAGCAACTTCTTTTGTCTCGACTGTCTCTCCATGGACTCTCAGTACATGGTTTTCCAAAATATTTTTCAGAACACATTTGGGGTAATTTTAGTTTAATTTTTTTAAAAAATAATCACCCCCATGATCTGATAGGTTGGGAGATAGTATTATTTCTACTTCTGAGAATGGGATTTCTGACTTTTCCCAGAGCTAGAAATAATATAATCTCAGACATGAAATTTTCCTAAAGATCACACAGCCTAACTTCCCTATGTGATATGTGAAATCCCATTACAATTTTCTTGTTAAGTAGTTATTGAGTTTCTGCTGGAATACCTTCAGTAATAGGCTGTTTACTGCCTCCCAAGGGTGGCCCACATCTTTTTTTTTTCTTTGTCTGACTGACTGTTGGAAGTGATTTGGGAGTCTCTGGGGACCTTCTATCTTAGGATTCTATGATTATAATGATTTTATTATTCTCTGGGGCAGTGCTTCTTAAAGCATGACCTGTGGACCCCCTGCATCTGGATCATCTGGGAGTGCTTGTGATAGATACAGATTTGTAAGCCTCCTCTAAAGTTTGTGAGGCTACTAGTCATTTGTGCCGTCTCCATATTTATATAGGGTTCATCTGGAAATATCGCCTTTCCCTTGGGTTGGCCTTGATGCTTAACTGGCCAATCTAATCAGGATGTGCTTGAGAAGGGGGAGTGCAGAAAGGGACAGAATTTGATTTGCTCCAAACTCAGAGCCTCTAAGACTACCATGCACCCCTTTATTTTTCCTGGGAGTATTATATCCTGCCCTACAGTTGATGGTTATGTTCAGGGCCTTGCCTCACTTTTCTTTGCTCTGGCTGTACTCTTCTCAGGGTGGTTCTAGCCTTCCTTTCTGGGATAGTATGAAGCCAGCATATGCTCTCAAGGCCTCTCTTGAATTTTTTGTTTTAATAATTGACTAGAGAGAAATGCTTCATTTGACTCATGATTTATACAGTTATTCAAGCACTAGTGTTTAGCAGCCCCAAAATCAACCCAGGGTTAAATTATATACCTTTAGCTTTGGGTCCATTTATATGTATGGGAATCCTGGGTCCATTTATACGTATGCTCCTGCAGATATTTATGCTATAACTGAATCTTGGGAACCAACATTTACTGTTGTTTAGTCACTAAGTCATGTCCGACTCTTTGCAACCCCATGGACTATAGCCCCTCAGGCTCCTCTGTCCAAGGGATTAGCCATGCAAGAATACTGGAGTGGGTTGCCATTTCCTTCTCCAGGAGATCTTCCTGGACCAGTAATTGAACCCATGTCTTCTGCATTGCAGGTGAATTCTTCACTGACTGAGCCACCAGGGAAGCCCAACCAACATTTATAAAGAGTTAGTAAATTACTCACTGATAGTTTTACAATAGTTTAAGTTTCTTTACCCAACAAAGCATCTTATTGTTGAAATAAAACGATAGGGGTGGGGGTGGTTTATTTTCACAGTGATTGTTTTTTTTTTTAAAGAAAACATTTTAAACCTTACAGTTCAGTATCTTGAAAAGTACAGTGAAAGTTAGTCATGGCAGACTCTTTTCGACCCCGTGGAATTCTCCAGGCCAGAATATTGGAGTGGGTATTACCCTTTCCCTTCTTGAGGGGGTCTTCCCAAACCAGGGATCGAACCCAGTTCTCTCACATTGCAAGTGGATTCTTTATCACCTGAGCCACAGGGAAGCCCAGGAATACTGGAGTGGGTAGCCTATCCCTTCTCCAGCATTTCCCAACCCAGGAATCGAACCAGGGTCTCCTGCATTGCAGGCAGGAGTTATCAGGGAAGCCCGAAAAGTACAGTAGTACAGTATAACACCTGGCATATGGGGGCTGCCACTGAGTGAACAGGCATAAAGAGTGAAGAGGGAGAGGAGGTGGGAAATGGTAGAGCTGAAAGATCATCAGCAATAGGAGATGGAGAGCAAGCTGCAGTTTCACTCACGTCTGACATCAGCAGCACAGGTTCTGGTTCATTGCTGGATGCAATTCCATCTACCCACTTGAAAAAACCATTCAGTGATGTCTGGGTAGTACTGTACCAGCTACCTCACTGCTTCTCTTATGCTTGCTTCTGGACATCCTGGGCTTGAAATAAGGATCCTGTACTACTGTACTCTATACAGTAGTATACAGTAAAGAACACAAAAAGCACAACCACTTGTAGAGAGTGCACACATGTGACAATGTATGCCAGACATGTGAACTAACTTATGTGATGGGACATGTGAATGCATGTTCACATCTTTGAAAGTTCAAAACTTGACAGTTCATATGTAGGGGACTTACTTCCCTATCTTACCCTAGCCCTGAGAATCATCTAAGTAGTTGAATCCCACTACTCTTACCCTTTTCACCCTCAGAAAATGCTTAATTGCTCAGTCTAACATATCAATTACACAATGTTTCCATAGTAATTCTTGAAAGAAATATATAATTTATAAAATATTTGTCACACTCAACTGAAATTGGTCATCTGCATTCAGGAAATAGCTTGTCAGGTCCCAACCCTAATGCCCAACATGCCAGATGAAGGCAATAGTAAATAATGTGTCAATAGCAGCAGGTAGAATGGAAGCTGTGGTTATAGGGATGTCTTCCTACTCATCTTTTTCTAAGATGTATTTTATTTTATGTAGCCTGTGGGATCTTAGTTCTCCAACTAAGGTTCGAACCCAGGCCCTTGGCAGTAAGAGTGATGAGCTTTAACCACTCACCCGCCAGGGAACTCCTCTCCTATTCATCTTAAATTGCTAGTTAGAAAGGCAGCAGGGTGCTGATCAAGTCCTGAGCCAGACCCAATGGTTGACATGAAATAATAGGTCAGGACAGTTCCTCTCCTATGCCTTCTTTCCACTGACACAGTCCAGCCAATGTATAGACACAGTTCTAGGAACTGGAGCTTTGAAAAGCACATCTCTCTGCTTAGGTAAATTTGGGGATCAGATGACTTGGAAGGCCACTTTCGTTACTTCTGCCTGAATAAAGAGACGTGATTTTTATTAGATGGGAAAACATAAAATGGGGGATTTTCAGAACTCATTTTTCTGTTCAGATTTAAATTTCTCACATCAGTCAAATTGCTAAAAAGGGAATGAATTCTGACAATTTAGTTAGCTTTAAGATTTGAACTCTCTAGTTTGATCAAACCACAGAAAATCCAATTAGTAAGCTTGATGATTTGGTCATGGTCTAAATTTAACATGGAAAGCATTAAGCTTTAATAGGCTGCATATTTCAGCTTGAATTACCTATCTATATCTAACTATATTCAGGAACATTTGAGAGAATATTTACAGATATTTGTAAAAAAATGTTTCCCTATGGCTTCAATGTAATTAATTGGCTTTGTGAAGAGACTGGTGATATTTGAGAATTTTGGAGACTCATGGGGATTTATAATATCTGAATGGGGACTAAATCAAAAGTTTTGAAACAGAGATTTGAAAATGCAAAAAAGAGAGATTTAATGGTTACTAGAGTGGTTAATTTGATTTATTTAAATAGAGCATTTAAGGTATTGATATGAAGATATGTCAACAGGGAATTTTTGCTCAGATGCAACTCTTGAAATCTTAAGGGTTATTAACTTAGAGTAAAAGAACATCACAGTGTGGGCTAATGAAAGATTGTAATGAGGGGTCAGGTAGATGAATGTACTGGCTTTAAAAAGTACTGACAAAAATGTTCATGTAACTTATGGAAAATAATAGATATGACGATTTTGGTCAGCAGGATGCCTAATTTTTTTTTTTAGCAGAGAGAGATACCTTCTGAAAACAAGTATGTTACAGGTAGAAGCACATAAATAGTTGTAGGAAGGTAAGCCACACCCAAGATAATGCAGAAATGATAAGCTAGAACATTTTGAAGGGTTGAGTCACTCAAGTGGATTTTGTCAATGTGTGACAGGTGGCTTGTGCCTACTGTGGGCCAATGAGATTCACCTGTGTTGCAAGAGGAATAGTCCAGAACCTTTTTATTATTTCTGGCTACATAACAATGGTAAATGTCCCTCCCTAGACAGATACTACATTCTCATTCTGGGCAGGGCTTATAGCATAACTGGACAGTGCACACCAACCTTAGAACAGGCAAGAAAGGAGCAGAGTCTGCTTCCTTACCCATTCCTTGAAAAGAAAAGGAGAGGTCTGAATTAGGCTATTCATTGGCAAGAAGGTGTTGATTTTGGAGGTAGGATATCGGGGGAGTGTGTAGTAAAGGGAGCAGAAGCACAACTATTTAAATTTGTTCCAGGCACAAAAGGAGGCTTTGAGTGAGTTTAGAAGTGATTTTGATTAGCAGAGCTTGTGATTTAACAATCATTTTGCTCTTCTGGGAAACTGTTCTCACATTGCTTGGGGATCCTGATTGGCTCATTCTATTAAAGTGGCAGGTATAAATAACAGCAAGAATGAATAAGATGAGGCAAGGCAGGCAGAGTGGTGGCAGAAGACTCCTGGAAGCATGGTGACTGGGGCACAGTTTGCCTTGACTTTCTTTGTAAGATGGTAGAGGATTGGCAAATGAAAGAGAATTTCTTGGTGACATAATGTAGCCTGCATGCATGCATGCTCAGTCATGTCTGACTCCATGCACCCCTATGGACCACAGCCTGCCAGGCTCCTCTATCTATGGGATTCTCCAGGCAAGAATACTGGAATGGGTTGCTGTGCCCTCCTCCAAGGGATCTTCCCAACCCAGGGATCAAACCTGAGTCTTTCAGAAAGTCTCCTGCATTGGCAGGCAGGTTCTTTACTGCTAGTGCCACCTGGGAAGCCCATATTGTAGCCTACTTACCCTAAATGGACCCATCAGCATCTAATCAGGTAGCACTTCAGTCTAATTTCACTCATGATAAAGTAACAGAAAGGTGACCATAGGTATAAATTCTTATAAATCCTCAATTACCTCTCACATGTACATAACTGAAACAAAAAAGTCCCCGATTAAAATATAAATTTGATGGCAGTGTAAAAAAGAAATCATAGATGCATACATTTCTAGTCTCTTCTATTCACTAATTACCTTTCCATTCATGTTTCTTCATTTTTATTTATAAAAAATTAAACATCTGAAAAGGAAAGTATTAGTCAGTCAGTCGTGTCTGACTCTTTGTGACCCCATGGACTGTAGCCCCATAGGCTCCTCTGTCCATGGAATTCTCCAGGCAAGAATACGGGAGTGGGTTGCCATTTCCTTCTCCAGGATATCTTCCTGACCCAGGGATTGAACCTGGGTCTCTTGCATTGCAGGCAGGCTCTTTACCCACTGAGCCACCAGGGAAGACCCTATTAATTAAGCATCTACTAGGTACTAAATAATGTACTAAGCAGTAGAGATGCAGAAACATCAATCAAAAAATCCCTGCCTTTGGGCCTTTACTGTGTGATAGAAGAATCATACAAGTAAATCAGTATTCATAAGTCAGTGTAATAAGGTGCTGTAATAGACATATACACAGAGTACTGAGGATACAGAAAAGGAGGAGGAAAAATAATTTTCCCTTTACCCTTCTAGATTTTTGACTGAGGACCTCCCCTGAAATAAAGATTATCAGGAGAAAAACAACAAAGTTTAATAGCATATGTACCTCTTATATACATGGGAGATATCCAGGAAAACTCTCTGAAATGGCTCAAGTCAATGCAGTAAATACCATCTCCAGCTAAAAACAAAAGATGTTGGGGAGTAGGGGATCCAGTCACAGCAGACTCTTGGGAAAAACACGGTAAATGAGAGTAAGGTTGTCATGCAGATTTAGGTCATGACCTTCTCCATTGATAAGGATTTCCAGAGATTTAGTCATCCCACTTTTCTTTAAGGACAGAGGAGGAGACACCCCTACAAATGAAGATTTTCCTTATAAATGTAAATGTCTCTTACAAATGGATAGCTTCTACTCAGTTTTCAGAGGTTCTCCAATGTCTACCATTTCTTAAAAAGTGTTAGTCTCTTAGTCATATCCTACTCTTTGCAGTCCCATGGACTGTAGCCCACTAAGTTTCTCTGTCCATGGAATTCTCCAGGCAAGATACTGGAGTGGGGTGCCATTTCCTCCCCCAGGGAATCTTCCTGACCCAGGTATCAAACCCAGGTCTCCTGCATTGCAGGCAGATTGTTTACCACCTGAGCCACCAGGGAAGCCCACTTCTTAAACATAATCAGCCTAAAACAATTCCTTAGGATAAAGAGACATATGTTAGGGTGGAAATTTCTCTTTCTCTTCAAGGGTCAGGGAAATCTTCTTGGAGGAGTTTATATTTGAGTTATGTTTTGAAGGAGAAGTTTAGAGTTAGCCAGCAGACAAGGAGAGAAAAAAAAGATTAGGACTGTAGGCTAATTCTAAGCAGAGAGAACAGCATGAGTGAAAGTACAGATATGAAGCAGTGCAATACATTCAGGAAAGTGCAAGCAGTTCCATATGGCTAATGCATAGAGGGCATGTGGAGAAGAGGCAAGAAGTGGAACTAGCAGTGTTGGTAAGGACTGGTTCAGGAAGGGTCTGCACTCTAAGTTATTGCTTTAGCTTTATTCTGAAATGTATGTGGAGTCATTGAAGAGAAGTGATATGATCAGATTTATATTTTAGGAATTTCAAGTAGGAGTTCTGTGGGAGAATGGATTCCCCAGGGCCAAACTACAATCAGGTTTCACAAGGTTATCTTGTTTCTCTTATTGCCAAGATGGTATCTTCACTGTTTCTCTCTTGTACTGCTTACATTTAAGATCTGGAATACTAGGACTTGGGTGAGGAAGAGAAGCATGGACCTTCACAATGACTCATACATCTTTGGCTTGAGAGACTGAGTGGGTATTGATGTCATTAATGGAGAGAGAAGTCAGAACTGGAGAAAGAGGAGTTCAATTTGAGACATGTGGAATTCTCAGTGTCTTTAGATTATCCAAATAGAGATATCTAAGACACTTGGATATGTGGGTTTTGAGCTTCAGAGAGTGATATAGGTTGGATGCCACTCCTTACAGGTAAATTTTACGTAAGTGCATGGGAAAACAAGGGAAAGTGTATAACATGAGAAGACATTGGAATCTTGGGTAATGACAATATTTAATCAATGAACAAAAGCAGTGCTTTCAAAAGTGTTAAATGACAGCCATCTAGTACATTTGTAGGTGGTAGAGGAGCAAACTATGGAACTTCTCTCATCTGATGGCATTGATTTTTTCAGCAAGTAGAAAACAAAAGTTGCCTCTCAAAGCAAGGCAAGCAAAAGTAGACTATAGTTTGAGGAGAGTAGCAACTCTTTGAAGTAGATATTGAAAGGAGTAGGAGAAGGTAATATTTAGGGACTTATGCCACATTGAGACTGAAGATCAGGAATTTGTAGGGTGATTTTATCCAGCAGTGTTCATTACCCTAGAGAAGCTGAGTGATTGGATTGATCCAGGGATGAGGTTTGGTGAACCAGGTATGAGAGAATGACAAAGCAACAAAAAATAATGAAAATATTTTTAAGAGAAGCAATGACATAATGGGCCATGGGAACAAAAGTAGATCCAGAGGGGGCTGATAGATGTGGAGAATAGGAAATATTACCTGTTTCATATTTTCCAAATCCATCTGGTTGACAAATAATGGCACATTTCTTGGAAATAAAGACAGAAACATCTGTACTGACATGAAGTTATGGTAAAACAAAGGAAACACAAAAACATAAAACTTGAGTCTTGAAATTGAGCATTTTTAAAGTTTTGCTGTTCAGTTGCTCAGTCGTGTCCAACTCTTTTCGACCTCATGTACTGCAGCACAACAGGCTTCCCTGTCCTTCCCCATTTTCTGGATGTGCTCAAACTCATGTCCATTGAGTTGGTGGTGCCATCTAACTATCTTGTCCTTTGTCATTCCCGTCTCCTCCTGCCTTCAATCTTTGCCAGCATCAGGGTCTTTTCTAATGAGTCGACTCTCTGCATCAGGTGGCCAAAATATTGGAGCTTCAGCTTCAGCATCAGCCCTTCCAATGAATATTCAGGGTTGATTTCCTTTAGGATTGACTAGTTTGATCTCTCCTTGCAGTCTAAGGGACTCACAAGAGTCTTCTCCAAAGGTAGCGTTGCTGAAATTTGGCCTCTGTACTCTGGTACTGAACTGAACCTTGGAGAGAAAGTTTTGGGTGAAGTTGAAAAGAATAGCTTTATTGCTTTGCCAGGCAGAGGGGGCCACAGTAGGCTAATGCCCTCAAAATTATGTCTTCTGACCTGGAGGAGGTAGTAAGAAGTTTCATAGTAATGGTTCAAAGAGGGTGTGATCAGCTTGTGGATGTTCTTTTGATTGGTTGGTGGTGAGATAAGTGGGAGTCAGCATCATCAACTTCTGGCTCCAATCATTCAGGGTTCTTTGTGCTTGTGGGCAGGATACAGTTAACTTCTCCCACCTGCAGAATAGCTCAAAAATATTGTTATGTATGTCCCTTGAGGGGGAACCAGGACCTGCCCCAGGTTTGCACTATTGTTCTTGACTGCTCCTCCCTTGTTTCTGTGTCCTCTCCCTTCCCTGATTAGCAACTGTTTGAACCTGCCCTTTTGAACTCAGGGAAGGTCATGGAGGCAGAAAGAAGCCTGTTTTCTGTAGTCAAAGCATGGGGGACACAGACTTTTGTGCCTGGAGCCCCCAGGGTCCTGTTCAGTTTCAGTAGGGCATTTCTGTTGCTGAAGAGTGGATTGCCAAAGTGAAGGAGGGATTTACTGAAGCTGAGCAAGTCCAGCAACTGTGAGACCAAGGAGTTAAAGTCATCCTGGTTAATTACAGAATTGAAGTGAAAAAGGAAATGATGAAACTCAAAGTCCTCCATTAAATTGGATAAGCTTGATTAAATTATAGTAGCACAGAGGAATAGAGCAAGGAGTCACAAACACATATCCTTCAGAGGCCAGATGGTAAATGTCAGTGAGTTAAAGAAGGCAGATTTAAGAGAGGACATCCCATCTAAAGGATGCAGCCACTACTCAGCAACAGATGACAGGTGCCATTTGGGAAGATAGGTCTAAAATTGCTAGAAATTTCCATTTTAAAGGAAAAATTCCAATCCTTTACAAATATGAAATCTCCCATTTAAGAATATCAGCAACTAATTAAAAAAAATTCTTTGAGGGCCAAAGCACATCTTCAGTGGGAACACAGCCCATAAGCTGCCAGAGTGCACCTCTAGGATAGAAAGCAGTATACTCAGATGGCCTGAGGCTCAAAATAAGACCAACTTGTAAACAATGGTGACTATCTCCCTCCTCCCTGGGCTATGGTGGACATCACTAATTTGATCAGGTATACAAGGCTTCATGAAGCAACTACCGATCATTTGGATTTGGCATGCAAGTTGAAACCTAATTTGCCATAACGTCTCTATCATTTTCAAGAAAGTTTCTGAGTCTTTGAACTTGCTTTGGTCTTTGCAAAAAGAACAGGCATGCTGTAATGTTCCAATCCAGTCTCACCCTCACAGGATTTTCAGGTGGACTTTCTTATTGAATGTGTGCTTTGTATGTTTTCAGAAACCTCTTCACACCAGTAACTGTTTAAAAAATTTCCAGTAATGTGTTCAGAGGTCCTGAGTGGGAACTAGTATAACGTTAAAAGTTGAACAAATGAAACCTTTCATCTGTTCCCAGGTATATCTGGCTTCTGGTAGCTTTGCCATTAATAGTTGAGAGCCTGTTGCTGCCTGGAACACTGAAGAGTTGTTAAACAGCTCTCTGCCCTTAGAAAGAGTGAAAGATGACTGGGAGGCTTCTAGACAGAGGCATGAATCGAAAATGCCAGGCATGTTTACCTATATGGTTTATTAATTCATTTACTGAAGTGTGTGTTTGTATCTGTTAAATCTTTTTAAGTTTGGGCATTCTTGCTATGGAATGATTTTCTTTTGGGTATTTAAGTACCTAAATACCTCATTCATATTTAAATACCCTTGTTAGCACATTTCTAATTTCCTTTATAAGCAAAACATGCTCTTTCTTTGCAGGCAGTTTTCAGCTCTTAACCCCATGCTCCACTAAGCCAGCTGTTTCCATTGCCTCTGCCGCAAGCCCCTAGGCCAGATTCCTGTGGCAGCAGGGGAAGGAGAACAGCTGAAGCTGGAACAGTGAGCTTTCTTAGCTGCCAAAGTCCACTTGATTCTGATGCAATGCGGCTGCATTCTCCATTTGAAATTTGTTCCCATTCTGCTTTTGGTTTTCAGCATCTAACCTTATCCCATCACTCTCTGGTTTCCCCTCATCCCACCACCTCGCCCTTGGCCTCCCCTCTTTCCTTAGGATCCTGAAGTAGATTACTTGCTTGACCCCATAGGGCTTCCAATTTGCCTGTTTTGCCTTGACTCACTGCTTGTCCAGATCATGCTCACACTTGTTCCTAAGAGACTGCTTGATCTGCTCGTGACCTGCCCTCCACCCATCCCTGTCTCTGGCTCTGGATGCTGTTCTTTATCTCTGGCTGCCTGCCTGACACATAGTGCCTTGCTGCCTGGTGTGTCATGGATTTGCTGATTTTCTGTGGCACCTGAAACCGTATAAGCAGAAAAATCCATGATTTCTCTGTCTAACTGTCCTTCTCTCCAGTGTTCCTTGTTAGATATTAGGATTAGTTTGCTCCTTATCTTCCTTGAGGTTGAATTAATTTTCATTTGGCCTGAATTTTAAGATAATGCTAACACCATGCCAAATATTATAGATATTATGAAATGTCAAAATAATTTGCCATTTCCATTTTTATTGCACAATTGAGAAAATAGAATAGTAATGATAATAACATAGCTAACATGATTGAGTTCTTGCTGTGCCCTAGACACTGTATTATAGGCTTTATTTGTATTATCTAATCTTTTCAGTTGCTATTTAATGTGAGTTATAATGTTACCCACATTTTACAGTTGAGGAAACTGAAGCACAGAGAAGTTTGCTAGTTTGCTCAAGGTTGCAAAGCTAAATTAGTACTGTTGCAGGAAGGGGGACCCCTTCCAGGGCCTGAAACTGGGCTCTTGTCTAACACTCGGAAATGAATTGTCCAAGGAGACACATGTGCTGACAAAGCAAGAGATTTTATTGGGAAGGGGCGCCTGGGCGGAGAGCAGGAGGGCAAGGGAACCCAGGAGAACTGCTCTGTCACATGGCTTGCAGTCTTGGGTTTTATGGTGATGGGATTAGTTTCCGGGTTGTCTTTAGCCAATCATTCTGACTCAGAGTCCTTCCTAGTGGTGCACGCCTTGTTAGCCATGATGGATGCCAGAGAGAAGGATTCTGGGAGGTGGTCAGACATGTGGTGTCTCCTTTTGACCTTTCCTGAACTCTTCTGGTTGGTGGAGGCCTATTAGTTCTGTGTTCCTTACCAGAATCTTCTGTCATAAAACAACTCATGCAAATGGTTACTATATTGCCTGGCCAGGGTGGGCAATTTCAATCAGTATGCTTCCCCTAACAGTACGAGATCTGGAATTTGAATTAGTATCAGTTTTGTAAGGACCCCAAAGTCTGAGCCCCTGAACATTATTAAATACTGTTTCTTTCATAGGGATAATTTTGTTTTATTTATTTTTTTATCGGAGGATAATTGCTTTACAATGTTGCGCTGGCTTCTGCTGTACAATAATGTGAATCAGCTATAAGTATATATATCCCCTCCTTCCCACCCCACCCCCCATCTTACCCCTCTAGGTTATCACGCAGCGCTGAACTGAGTTCCCTGTGGTATACAGCTGTTTCCCACTATCTATTTTATACATGGTGATGATCTTGGTGAGGCAGCAGTACACAGTGGCATGAAGCAAAATCTTAATTTCCTGCCAAGGAGTTGAAACTGGGAAGCCTGGAAATGAAAACCAGGAATCCTAGCCACCAAACCAGCAAGGGCTAGAATCTGATTTTCCCTGTGTCTTTGCTCCCAGTAAAAAATGCATTTATCATGGAGGCAGAAACTGTAAACACAGGTACAAAGTTTATTATTAGATACAGCACAACAACACGTGGGAGAGCACATAGAGAAACAATTTGTTTAGTTGAGATAGAAGCAAGGCAGAGGTCCACACCCAGAGATAAAGGGTGTGGGCATCTCCCCAATGCAGAGGAGCCTAGTAAAGAGGTGGTTAGGTCGTTTACATAGGTCAGTTCTTCTGGGCCTTTGTCTTTCTTCAGGCCAATTATCTGATTTCTTTTTTCACACCTGACAAACCCCAGGATCCTCCCCTGGGGTGCACAAGCAACCCTTGAAGTGAAGGCTTCTGGGGGCAGCAAGCCTCATTATAACCTGGCATTATCCCTTGACATTTGACCCACAAGGAGCCCTTCTGCACATGTGTAGTGTCTCCCTTGTCCCCAAAGAGGGAGGTGTGTAGATCTCTTAATCCTTTACTCAAACAAGATTTTGTTCCTCTTTGTCCTTGCCATGACTATTACCTTAAGGTGTTTACAAGAGACAAACACTGGTTTTTTATGCTGTTTCTGTTGTTACTTCCATTTTGGGGAGCAAACAGGCTGATTGTAAATGCCTCAACTGGAGCCCACCTATCAAGAGCATAGAAATGCAAACAGGAGGCTAGTTGTAAAGATCTAACCTGGAGCTCGTCTGTCTCCTACATCATTAGTGTATATAAGTCAGTGTTACTCTCTCATTCATCCCTCCTCTCCTTTCCCTGCTGTGTCCACAAGTCTGTCCTCTAGTCCGTGCCTCTATTCCTGCCCTGAAAATTGGTTTATCAGTACCATTTTTCTAGATTCCATATATATGCATTAACATATGCTATTTGTTTTTCTTTTTCTGACATATTAGGTTGGTGCAAATGAAATTATGGTTTCAAATCATGAATTTTGAACCATTATAACTAGATTCAAACACATCTTTATTAACCAAAATAGGAACCATTACAATCAACACATTTTTGCCAATAAGAAATAAGTTTGCTTATTCTTGTAGCATAGAAATCCGTGCTTTGGGGTTTGATAAACTCTTGGAAAGCATTATCTGCCTCCTGCTGGTTTTAGAAGCATTTTCCCTCCTAAAAGTTGTTGAGATGCTTGAAGAGGTGGTTATCAGTTGGTGAGAGGACAGATGAATATGGCGAACGAGGTAAAACTTCATAGCCCAATTCATTCAACTTTTGAAGCATTGGTTGTGTGACATGTGGTTGGGCGATAGTCGTGGAGAAGAATTGGGCCCTTTCTGTTGACCAATGCCGGTTGTAGGCATTGCAGTTTCTGATGCATCCCATCGATTTGCTGAGCATACTTCTCAGATGTAATGGTTTCACTAGGATTCAGAAAGCTGTAGTGCGTCAGACTGGAAGCAGACCACCGAACAGTGGCCATGACCTTTTTTTGGTGCAAGTTTGGCTTTGGGAAGTGTTGTGGAGCCTCTTCTTGGACCAACCACTGAGCTAGTTTTCGTATAAAATCCAGTTTTTGTCTCATATCACAATCCAGTTGAGAAATAGCATGTTGTTGTATAGAATAAGAGAAGATGACACTTCACAATGATTTTTTTTTTTTTTTTGATTTTCGGTCAGCTCATGAGGCATCCACTTATCAAATGTTTTCGTTCCAATTTGCTTCAGATGCCAGATGACCACAGAATGGTCAACATTGAGTTCTTCAGCAAACCCTCCTGTAGTTGTAAGAGGGTCAGTTTTGATGATCGCTTTCAATTGTTGTTGTCAACTTCCCATGGCTAGCTACTGTGCCCCTCCTTACCATCAAGGCTCTCGTCTCCTTTGCAAAACTTCTTAAACCACCAGTGCAATATACATTCATTAGCAGTTCCTAGGCTAAATGCAGTGTTGATGTTGCAAGTTGCTTCCACTGCTTTATGGCCTATTTTGAACTTAAATAAGAAAATCTCTCAAATTTTTTTTTAGCTAACATTGTTTCCTGTGACCACTACTGAATTTTCCAAATTTGCTGACATATTGAGTGCTGCAGTCAATGGGCTCACAAAGAGTTGGACACGTCTTAGTGACTGAACAACAGCAACTAACATAATTTCCATAGTCTAAAATAAATATAAAATAAATAGTAATAAGTCATTAGCAAAAAAACATGAAATGAGAAATGTACATTACAATGATATATAACATAGCCACATTTATTTAGAATGTATTCCAATATCAGGGGCTTCCCTGGTGGCTCAGCAGTAAAGTATCTACCTGCAATGCAGGAGACCCAGGTTTGATCCCTAAGTTGGGAAGATCCCCTGGAAAAGGAAATGGCAACCCATTCTAGTATTCTTGCCTGCAGAATTCCATGGGCAGAGGAGCCTGGTGGGTTACAGTCCATGGAGTTGCAAAAAATTGGACATGAAAGAGCGACTAACACCTCACTTCATTCCAATACCAAATAGCAAATTTCAGCAGTGCAAAAATCAGTTACTTTTGTACCAGCCTAATACTTCACTCTGTATAATAGGCTCTCGATTCGTGCAACTCATTAGAACTGACTAAATCTGTTCATTTTTATAGTCAAGTAATATTCCTTTGTATATATGTACTACATATTATTTATCCATTTATCTGTTGGTGGACATCTAGGTTGCTTCCATGTCCTGTCTATTGTAAATAGTGCTTCAGTGAACACTGGGGATACATGTATCTTTTCATTTTTTACATGTGTCTTTTTGAATTATGGTTTTCTCAAGGTATAATTTTGTTTTAAATCTTTTCTTTGCTTCTGTTAATACTTTTCTCCCAAATTTGAAACTGTACCTCTTTCACCTTATCATGTGGTCATATTTCAATATACTGTCTCTTCTTATTAAAATAATATATTCTTGCAAATGTATTATAAACTAGAGGAGGTTGTACTAGAAGTTAAGAAATTAAGATCTGGAGCCAAAATGCCTGGGATCATGTGCTAGTTCTGCCACTTAATAATCCAGGTGACTTTGAGAAAATTACTTTTCTCTTTATGTCTCATTTTCCTTATCTATCTAACTAGTAATAGCATTTCATATATTTTGTGGTCATGAGAATTAAATGAAATCAACTCATAAAGTACTTACAGTAGTGCCTGCATATAGTAAGTACTCAAAAATAACTTGAGATATAATTTGTAGATAACTTAAAATTTTCATCTTATAGTTGTAGCTTGATTATTTTTCCTTTGTTTCCATTCATTTACCTATCCATCCATACATGTATTCATCCATCCTTATATCACTGATTCATTTTACAAACTCATGTTTGGTACTCTGAGCAAAGTTTTCCTACCTTCAGAGAGTCAAACTATGTAAAAATCTTCAGGAGTTTACTTCTTTTGGTGGAACTCCTGCTTGTGCAAGAACACTTTTATTAATTTCTGGAAGAAGACTGGGGCTTTGCACAGACCAAATGGCAATATGGAACATTCAGATTATCAGAGTACATGGAATACCATTTTCCACTTGCCACCTTTCTAGATACTGGCAAAGTTATAAACACTTCAGAGATCTAATTTTATGAAGACCACTAAGAATGCTATACCCAAGGTAAGAAACTACCCAAAGTGCTATCATTCTCAAATAGTAGCTTCATTATAATCTTGATGATATTGCAAGAAGATGATCTTACCATGGCATGGTAATGGTTCTTGTGGACATTTGATATCTATATATTAGTGAAGGGCCTTGGGAAATCAGGCCTATGGAATAGACCTATTGGCAAATACGTTGGTTCTGGCACCAGACTGATTTTGTAGTCATACATGCAATTCAGAGAAATTCTTTAACCTTCATATATGAGAATATATCACCAAGATCCCAGGAGCCCTGGCCTAAAGATGGCAAGAATGTTTGTGTCTGCTGGGAGATATTGTTGTTACATATTTCTGATATGAATGGAGAGTGAGCTTTTCAGGAAATAATTTTGAGTCTCTGGCCAAAAGAGGCAGAGAACTAAGAAGAAATAGAGGCAATTTGCAGTGGATAGCTTCAGTTTCTTTAAAGTATCACCAAGTTGAACTCTATTAAGGTATTCTCATGGGACTAGTTTCTGCTGACTTTCTTAGTAAATGTCTAATACTCCTAGTTTGGATGTGCTGGATTAGTACTTGTTTCACAAAGTTGCCAGATATCCCTATGGCTACTATCTTCTCAATCTGAAGAAACCCTATTAGGATATGTAACACAATTACTTGTTGCAAAACATTGCACTTGTAGAAGAGTACCATGGTGAAGAGTCACCCTATACTTCCTCTATTCTTTTCTTAGTTAAGTTCTATTCATCTTTCAAATCTCAGTTCAGTTTTCCCTCAAATAAATCATCCCTGACATTTATTGAAAGCTTACTTATGAGCTGGGAAGTAAGCTAATCAGATATATAATATCTCATTATTTTATGTATGCTAAAGAGACATTTGCTGACAGAAATTAAGTAACTTGCCAAAAGTCACATTGCAAATAAGTGATTGAGTTTGGTCTCTATCATAGGTTCATTCCATGCTACAGCCCATATTTTCCTTTCTTCCTTTTTTTAAAACACAGTGCCATATTGTACTGAAGCCAATTATGCTCATGATTTTACTACAGCATGTGGATGGATGGAATTCTTTAGGTCAGGAGCCCAGTGATAGGAATGAGCAAAAGCTACTGTGAACTGGATGATCAAAGAATTGTGGCTACAAATCTTGCCTTCTTCCAGATAAGCATGAGTCTAAAAGGTTGATTTAGGCTAGGATGCAGTGATTTTAGAGTTTCTAAGCTGGGGGGCAGTGAGGAAGGACTTACCCATGAGCAATTACAAAAGAAAGCATCTTATGCCTCCTGGAGAAATTAAAATTGAAAGCCAGACAGATCAACCAATGTGTATGTTAATGCATAGATGTGAGAAAGAAAAGGTGGATGCAGATGTTAATTCTTTTCTTCTTTCAGCAAGTACTTATTGCATTGTTCTAATTGCTGAGGATACAGAGGTTCATGATACAGATGTATTACTTCCTTTATGGAACATACATTTTAGTGAGACAGTAGGATAGAAACTGAGGAAATAATTAAAAATTTGAAGTTTGAAAACTGTAGAGGAAATCCCTGAGCTATAACATGATTACAGTAGCTTTCTGTAGCTTTGTCCATTGCTTGAGAAGGAAGACTAGTAAGGGTTTATGGTTTTGGCAGTAATAATCATATTTATCATTTATTAAGGTCTACTACATAACAGGCATTGTTCTAGGTACCTCATATATATTATCTAGTTGTGAGATCTAGCTGTGAGATAGTGTTATCCCCATTTCATAGATAAATTGACTGTAGCTTAGACTGATTGAATAGTGCCCTGAGATCAAATTACTTCAAATGGCAGCTCTGGGATTCACACGTGGATTTTTGATTAAAAAATCAGATTCTTTCAGAGACTATGTGCTAAATTTTCCAAACATGGAAAGAAAGAAATCCCAATGCAAATGAAAAGATGTTGAACATTGTTAGTCATCAAGGAAATGAAAATTAAAACTGTAATGAGATAATACTTCACACTCATTAGAATGATAAAAGTTAAAAATTTGACCATACCAAGTGTTGTCTGGGATATAGAGCATTTGGGGCACTCCTCCTCTTCTGGTGGAAATGTACAATGGAACAAACACTTTGTAAAATAGTTTAGCAGTTTTTTTTAAAAAATAAAATCAAACATATAGATATCATATGACTGAGCAATTCTATTCCTAGTTGTTTACCCAAAAGAAGTGAAGACACATATCCACATAAAGATTTGTGTGCAAATGTTGATAGCAGTTTTTTTTTCATAATAGCCTTAAACTGGAAACAACTCAAATTTCTATCAGTAGGTAAATGGATAAACAAAGCATTGCACAGCTGTAAATGAAGCAACAAAGAAATGAACTATCAGTCATGAAGCAATATGAATGTCTTAAAAACATCATAATAAGCAAAAGGAGCCAACCTCAAAAAAATCACACACTGTGTGATTTCACTTACATGAAGGTATAGAATTATAAAAATGAATTATGTTTATAGAAATAAAATTAATGTCTGTTTATGTGGGTGGGATTGACTACAAGAGACATGATCATGAAAGAGTTTTCTTGGGTGATGAAAATGTTTTATATCCTGATTGAGGTGGTGATTACACAGATGTATACACTTGTCAAATCTCATCAAACTGTAAATTTAAAATATGTATTTTATTGTCTGTAAATAATACCTCAACAGGGTTGTTTAAAAATTCCAATGCAGAATGATACATGCAATAAGAGCACATGGGGATACATTGTAGACTGACCTAACTCAAGGTTGGAGAGAAGAGGGGAGGGAGAAAAAGACAGAGACAGAGATAAACAGAGAGAGAGAGGCAGAGACAGAGAGTGTTTTCATGAAAAATGATTTCCAGATTGACTTAATAAACAATATGAATTAATTAATTGAAGCTCTGGGGAAAAGACATTTGTAATTGAGAAAATTGATCAAATTTCAAAGCATGAGAGATATTGTTACTGAACTCAGGTTCACCTGCTTGTCACTCAAAAGCAAATAGTCAGGAGGCAAGTGTTGGTAGAAAGGAAAGTTGCTTTAATCAGAAAGCCAGCAATCTGAGTAGAAAGTGGACTCTTGTCCCAAAATCAGCTCTGAAGATTCTGTTCAGGCATTACAGTTTTTATTTATTTATTTTTGACTGTGCTGGGTCTTCGTTACTGCATGAGGGCTTTCTCTAGTTGTAGTGAGATGGGGGTACTCTTTGTTGTGGTGCGTGAGCTTCTCATTGTGGTGGCACAAGGTCTCTAGAGCGTGGGGACTCAGCAATTGTGCCGCACAGGCTTAGCTGCCATATGGCATGTGGAATCTTCCTGGGCCAGCGATCAAACCAGTGTCTCCTGCATTGGCAAGTAGATTCTTAACTACTGGGCCACCAGGGAAGCCCCATGGCAGTTTTTAAAGGTGAAAAAGGGGGAATTAATTTCAGTTAATCATTGAGGAAGAATGTTAGATTTTGTGTCATTTTCTAGTGTGTTCAGGCTGGTTGATTCCTCATAATCTTTCTTCGTATGTTATTTCATCTGCATGGTAAAATTAAAAGCAGAAGTTGAAAGGGCATGATAAAAGGAATAAAGTAACCTCTGATGGGACTTTCAGTAATTGTAATCTAGAATTTAAGAACGGGGATAAAAGTTATAATTGTTACAAGCACATTGATTTAAAGTAACATCTGCATTTATATAAAGAAACATCTGCTTTACCCCTAAAATATGTTTATAATTCAATTGGATAGAAATATGGAGCTCTCTGACAGAGAAGTATCTAGTTGGCTTGAAATAAAATAAATGATTGTGGGAGGAATATACTCAGGATGACCCTCACTTCTTTAAAAAGGAGACCTAGGACTATGCAAAGGAAGACCTTCTGACTTGCCAAAGTAAAATTTCAGGCAAAGATTTGCTTACAAGATGGGACAATTCAATCTTGTCAGTACCTGATTTTTATTTGTTTGACCTTCAGTGAAAAAATGAGACTAAGCACACTTAAAAATACAAATAATTTCAAACTTCTAAATAAGTCTGACAACTGCATGTACACTTTTGGATAAGCCTTTGGTTCAAAAGATAGGAAAACCATAAAAGCAATGCAAAACACATCTCTCTGACTTTAGTATCTTCTGGATTCACCATTTTAGTAGATTTATGGAGTTCTGAACTTTTATATGACTAAATTGTTTTGATGTCTTTTAGTGGCCTAATTTTAGCCTAAATCCTACTTAACTTCTGTAGTTTTTGACAGAGTTGACCACACTTCTCTTGAAATTTTTCTTTATCCTTTGTGACACTGTTTTCTCTTATATATCTTCCTATGTTTCAGGATCTCATCCTTAATCTCTTTTTCAGATGTTCCAAGATTCTACAATTCCACTAGGTTTTGTGGGGTTTTTTCCTGTTTTTTTTTAATTTTTATTTTATTTTTCTTTACATTATCGTGTTGGTTTTGCCATACATTGACATGAATCCACCATCGGTATACATGTGTTCCCTTTCCAGAACCCCCCTCCCACCTCCCTCCCGATTCCATCCCTCTGGGTCATCCTGGTGCACCAGCCATGAGCATCCTGTATCATGCATCAATCCTGGGCTGGCGATTCATTTCACATATGATAATTTACATGTTTCAGTGCCGTCCTCCAATATCATCCCACCCTTGCCCTCTCCCACTGGGTTTCAACTGAGGCCTCTTACACACTAAGGCTGTGTTTAAAGTCAGTATGATCCTGCCTGCCACTTAACAGTGAGGAAAATCCAGAATTTTGCAACTTCACATTGGATGCTTTTCAGAGTTGACAGTATAGCCTTATTAGGTTTTTGACAGCCTTTTTCCTGTTAAAACGTACAACTTGAATGAGTCAGCCCCATCACGAATTTCATTCTTACTAGTCATCATTGTTCCAGATGCAAATATCTAGGTCTTTTTCACTATGCTGTGCTTTTTACTCACTCTACATTCCATAGCTGACCTCACACCAATATTTCTTAATTTGCCCTCTGAAATCCTTATTCCATGATAAATGAGTCCCTTACATGGTAAACCTCTTCAGAGAATGCTGCCCCCAACTCTTGCCCTTAAATCCTCTGAAGAAACTTCCAACACTAGTTGTCTGTAAGTAATAGCACATGGGGGTGGGGGAAGAAACATGGAAGAAAATCTAATTTGACAACTCCAGAGTGCATATTATGTGTCAGCCAGGTCTCGAAGATTGATTTATTTCTATATTCCCAATGCAGTGTTGTTTTAGCCTGAAAAAAATCCACATTTATATATAGTTTGCCAAGTAACTTTTAAGGGGGAATCCCAGGTGGCACTAGTGGTAAAGAATCCACCTGCTAATGTAGGCGATGCAAGAAACAAAGGTTTGATCCTTGGATTGTGAAGAACCCTTGGAGTAGGAAATGGCAGGATGTATTCCATGGGTTCACAAAGAGTCAGACATGACTGAACACACACCTGCCTTTATTGAATGTGGACTTTTTTTTTTTACAACAATGATTTTATCCTCTATGTATTGTTCATAACCTAATTTTTTACTTAATAATACGAGAGGAATATTTTTCAATAATATTAAGTATTTTCCACAACTGACATAGGGAGCTCAAATCTGGTGCTGTGAGACAACCTAGAGGGGTGGAATGGGGTGGGAGGTGGGAGGGAGGTTCAAGAGGGAGGGGACATATGTATACTTATGGCTGTTTCATGTTGATATATAGCAGAAACCAACACAATATTATAAAGCAATTATCCTCCAATTAAAAATAAATGAATTTTTTAAATTTCTTGACATTTATCAAAAAGACCATAATTAATTTAATCAATATTATATTGTTAGGACTTAGTTTTCTAAATTTCTCTGCTATAAAATATACTGTGACAATCAACTTTGGACCTAAATCATTGTGGTCTTCTCTGATTAGATAAACAGGTCCTAAATTCTGATTGGAATACATTCCTAGATGTTGAATTGCTGTATCAGTTGGGTTAAAAAGTATAAACATTTTCAAGACTTTTGTTTTGGTTCTTCTTTATGAACCTGATTTTTAGAACTGACATGTTTGTTTTCATCAGAAAGTTAATACATGTTCATTGTGTACAATTTAGAAAACATAGAGTAAACAGAATAAAATAAAATTAATACCTAATTCTAAAGATAATAAGTATTAACAAGTATGTGTTGTTTCTCTTCCTCTCTTAAATAAAATTGGGATAATATACATACTGTTTAACAACCTAATTTTTCTCTGAATACATCATAAATATTTTTACATGTCATTAAAAAGTCTTCAGAAACATTGTTTTCTAATGACTACATATGGCTACATCATATAAGTGTACTATATTTAATCTATAATTTTAGATATTTGGTGGTTTCTACATTTTATTATGAATAATACTATAATAAATATCTGGGTACATATATCTTTGTGCTGTGCTATAAGTAGTTGTTCAGTTGTGTCTGATTCTTTGCGACCCCATGGACTGTAGCTTACCAGGCTCCTCTGTCCATGGGGATATTCCAGGCAATAATACTGTAGTGGATTGCCATGCCCTCCTCCAGGGGATCTTCCCAATCCAGGGATGGAGCCCATGTCTCCTGCATTGCAGGCAGATTCTTTACCGTCTGAGCCATCAGGGAAGCCCACATATATCTTTGTACAAGTTTATAATTCTATCCTTAGAGTAATTCCAGAAGTGTAATTGATAGGTCAAGTTATGTGATTATTATAACTGATATAATTAGAAGAGAAAATTGTATTAATTTCCATCCCCCCAGCAAGGTATTAAAGTGTCTGTATATCCCTCACCTTTGCAAGTTTAGATATTATACTTTAAAAACATGTTAATTTTGTAAGCAGAAATACTGGTATTACTTTGAATTTATTTGACTTCAGTGTTTTTTTTTTATTGTTTTTGCCATACATTGTCATGATATCACCATGGGTTTACATATGCTTCCCCTCCGGGTCCCCCCTCCCTCCTCCCTCCCCCCCGGGAAATCTCACTGCACCAGTCCCGAGCATCAA
The DNA here is from genome assembly GCA_007570785.1 of Antilocapra americana. Classification (NCBI taxonomy): domain Eukaryota; kingdom Metazoa; phylum Chordata; class Mammalia; order Artiodactyla; family Antilocapridae; genus Antilocapra; species Antilocapra americana. The sequence continues at coordinate 341,605 of ML660651.1, read as the reverse complement.
TCCTGGGCTGGCGGTTGATTAGACACATGACAATTAACATGCTTCAATGCCCTTCTCCCATATCATCCCACCCTTACCCTCATCCACAAAGTCCACAAGTCTATTCTATACATCTGCGTTCCTTTTGTTGTCTCCCATGTTGGGTTCTCATTACTGTCTTTCTAAATTCCATATATATGTGTTAATATACTGTATTGTTGTTTTTGCTTCTGGCTTACTTCACTCTGGATAATGGGCTCCAGTTTCGTCCATCTGAGTAGAATTGCTTCAAATGAATTTTTTTTTTAATGCTGAGTAATATTCCATTGTGTATATATACCACAGCTTTCTTATCCATTCTTGACTTCAGTGTTTTACCTTTGACTATAACATGAGCTGGGCTTCCCAGGTGGCGCTAGTGCTAAAGAACTCACCTGCCAATGCAGGAGACTTATAGGTGCAGGTTCCATCCCTGGGTTGGGAAAATCCCCTGGAGGAAGGCAGGGCAACCCACTCCAGTATTCTTGCCTAGAGAATCCCATGGACAGAGGAGCCTGGTGGGCTACAGTTCATAGGATCAAAAAGAGTTGGACATGACTAATGAGACCTAGCATGCATGCGTGATATAAACTGTGGTTTTCAACAGATACCCTTTATAAGGTTTAGGAAACTCCCTTCTATTTATAATTCTGTGAGTGTTTTTATCATAAAAGGTGTTGGATTTTTGTTAAAATTTTAAAAATGTATTGGTCAAAGTATAACTTTTTAATATTAAAATTAATTTTTAACCATACATGTAATGCGACATTCAAACATTAAAGGTAAGGTTAAAGTCCCTTTGACATCATCCTAAAATTTGAGAACATTCTCCCTCCCTAGAGATGACTACATTTATTAATTTCGTGATGATCCTTCCAAATATTTATAGATATCACCATAGAAAATCTGCAATATTATATGTTAATATGTGTACATATGAATGTTATCTATATCTCTATATACACCAATTACCTCTTTTTCTCTTAATTATGTCTTATATATATCTCTATGTTAGATATCCTTATTCTTCTTAAGCTCTATATGTTATATATGTATATTCTAACTCATAAACTTATGATTCAGGAAGCATAAGAAAGAAAATAAATGAATAAAACACTCAACTCATGATGTTAGAACAAAAATGTATGGAATGTAGAAATGTATGTAGATGAAAAGGATGTTAAAATTAAAAAACACAAGTGTAGGATTAATTTAGAAAAATCCAAAATTATTTTCATAGAATCACATACACATATTCATACAGACAAAGTTTAAGCAGATCAAGTCAAAAAATAAACAAACTAATAAGATTAGGAATTATTCAGTTCAGTTTAGTCACTCAGTCATCTCCGACTCTTTGCAACCCCATGTACTGCAGCACACAAGGCTTCTCTGTCTATCACCAACTCCCAGAGCTTGTTCAAACTAGTCCAGTCTATCGAGTCAGTAATGCCATCCAACCATCTCATCCTCTATTGTCCCCTTCTCCTCCTACTTTCAGTCTTTCCCAACATCAGGGTCTTTCCAATGAGTCAGCTCTTCGCATCAGGTGGCCAAAGTATTGAAGTTTGAGCTTCAGCATCAGTCCTTCCAATGAATATTCAGGACTGATTTCCTTTAGGATTGACTGGTTTGACCTCCTTGAAGTCTAAGGCACTCTCAAGAGTCTTCTCCAACACCACAGTTCAAAAGCATCAATTTTTGGTGCTCAGCTTTCGTTATGGTCCAACTCTCACATCCATACATAACTACTGGAAAAACCATAGCTTTGACTATATAGACCTTTGTCGGTAAGTAGTGACTCTGCTTTTTAACATGCTGTCTAGATTGGTCATAGCTTTTCTTCCAAGGAGCAAGCATCTTTTAATTTCATGACTGCAATCACCATCTGCAGTGATTTTGGAGCCCAAGAAAATAAAGTCTGTCATTGTTTCCATTGTTTCCCCATCTATTTGCCATAAAGTGATGGGACCGGATGCCATGATCTTAGTTTTTTGAATGTTGAGTTTTAAGCCAGCTTTTTCACTCCTTTTTGACCTTCATCAAGAGGCTCTTTAGCTCCTCTTCACTTTCTGTCATAAGGGTGGTGTCATCTGCATATCTGAGGTTATTGATATTTCTCCTTGCAATCTTGATTCCAGCTTGTACTTCATCCAGCCCAGCATTTTTTCCCCAACATTTTTTTAAAAATTTGAATTTTGATGAAATTGAAAATTTTGTTAGAAGATAGAAATGATCGATGTTTGCTCAATAATATGGAAAAACATGAACACAAGAAGAGTACACTGAACATATGGGAAAGCTGTCAAGTAATGATGTACATAAAATAGTGTTCCCCAACCCCAGGCCACGACTGTTAGGAAACAGGCTGGCTGCATAGCAGGAGGTGAGCAGCAGTCAAGTGAGCTGTACCTTCCATCTTTCATCCCTTTACCCAGCTGTGGAAAAACTGTCTTCCATGAAACCTGTCCTTGGTGCCAAAAAGATTGAGGACCACTGACATTAAAGACTAAAACATGCTTTGTTTTCCTGCACCCCTCCCAAACTTCCATGGAACAAATAATTCTTGTTAAAAAGAGGCAATTACAGGGTTACATATGAGATTCAAAGCTTCTTAGTTTATACTTACAAAGTTAGCATAACTCTGTTAGTGATATCTGAGAAAGATAGCAGAACAAAACAACATACCGATCTTATTTATGAATATATATGGAAAAATCCCAAGTGGTTTATCAAATGGTTTCCAGGTTATTTTGAGAATATAATACACTGTGACTAAGCAGATTATATTTACAAAGGGCATTGATGTTTCTGAGTTTGTAACACTGTTAATAAAATCTATCATAATTTTACAAAATGTATTAAAATATAGTCAATTAAAATTTTACATCTGTTCTTGAATTTAAACAAGCAAATAGCTAAACATTTAGCTAAGAATATAATTATACTTACATAATATGATAAAACTTTCTCTAGTCAATATCTAAATTTTTATCTGATGGTGAAAAACACATTTCTATTAAAATCTATCAATGCCATCATTTCTTTTTTCTCACTATTCTGGAAATTTTACTTAGTGTGACAAAAGGAGGAGAAAATATACATATTACAAAAAGGAACACAGAATCATTATTATTTACAATTGTAAAATTGTTCCCTAGTAAACCCAAGGAAAAATTGTTAAATCAACAGAAAAAATCATTAGAAAAAATAAGAGAATTCAGTAGAGTTTCCAGTTGTAAAATATAGGGCAAAATTTAAGTTTGATCATAACCTACAATAATAAATTTGCAAACATAATGGGAAAAAAGCCTATTTACAAAAGCAAAATTATAGCAAGAAATGCTCAGGGACTTTTATGAAGAAAGCTATTAGACTTCACCAATGTTATGTTAAAAGAAACATGACTAAGCAGAGATTCTATGTTTCTGGATGAGAAGATAGTATTGCTCTGATGCCAGAGATATAGACGAATATATTTAATATAATTCCAATTAGAATTTCCAAAGCTACAATGATATATGTGGTACTGGTATTAGAATAAGCATCCATATAAATGATGCAGAAGAGAAAACTCTCCACATTCCCCAAACATAGTTAATATTTAGTATATGATAAAGGTTTTATTTGGCTCATTTGTGTATTTCTGGTTCATCTTTATAAATGTATGGTTGTTGATTAGATATAGATTGAGATGTAGATAAAGATGTAGATATAGATACAATTTTGTCCTATTTCATGTGTATCTCTTATGAATCTTCCCATTGGGTTTATGATTTTGTTCCAATCTGAGTTTCTTATATATATATATAAATAATTTTGTTTGTCTATGCTGGGTCTTCATTGCTTGTGGATTTTTCTCTAGTTGTGGCAAGCAAGGGCTACCCTCTAGTTGTGGTTCACAAGCTTCTCATTGCGGTGGCTTCTTTTTTGTGGAACACAGGCTCTAGAGCATTTGGGCTTTAATAGTTGCAGTGTGTAGGCTCAGTAGTTGTGACTCATGGACCCTAGAGAATAGGTTCAATAGTTGTGGCACATGGGCTTATTTGCTCCATGGACCCTATGGACTTGGCATGTGGGATCTTCCCAGACCAGGGATTGAATCAGTGTTCCCTGCTTTGGCAGGAGGATTCTTTACTACTGAACTACTAGGGAAGCCCAATCTGAATTTCTTCAGCTTCAATAAAGGAGTTTAAATAATTGCTTTTATTTTAATAATTATTTAATTTAGTTTTGCTTCTTAAATTTTGCTTTATTTAATGTTTATCTTTACCTAAAAAATCCTAGTTTATTATGTGCTTAATCTTTTTCTTTGTTTCCTTTATATTATTATGTATAATAGTGCTTATTCTTGTTTAAAACAGTAACACCATATTTGGTGTCTGTAATTCTTAAATGTCAACATTAAATTTTTTATTTGACTGCATTGTGTCTTAGTTGAGGCATGTGGGATGTTTCTTTGCGGCATATAGGCTCCTGATTGCGAGGGCTCAGTAGTTGTGGCATGCAGGTTTTGTTGTTCCTCAGCATATGGGATCTTAGTTCCCTGACCAGGGATTGAACTCTTGCCCCCTGAATTGCAGGGTGGATTCCTAACCACTAGGAAAGTCCCAAATGTCATTATTAGAATAAAAAGTTTTTTTTAAAAAATAAAAAGTTTCCTATTACATTTCTCTATATAAGATGAGAATATTAGCATCTTTTAATTTATTCCACCACAATGTCTCCTATCTACCACTTTGCTTTTGTTGTTCATTTTTTGAAGTTTTGCATGCTGTGTGCTAAGTCGCTTCAGCTGTGTCCAAATCTTTGTGACCCTATGGACTGTAGCCCACCAGGCTCCTCAGTCCTTGGGATTCTCCATGCAAGAATCCTGGAGTGTTGCCATTCCTTTCTCTAGGGGATCTTCCTGACCCAGAGATAGAACACAAATCTCTTGAGTCTCCTGCATTGGCAGGCGGGGTCTTTACCACTAGTGCTATCTGGGAAGTGTCGATATTCTTGCCTGAAAACTCTATGGACAGAGGAGCTTGGCAGGCTATAGTCCACGGGGCTGCAAAGAGTCAGACATGACTGAGAAAACAGTATGAAAATACATTCTTATAATTCAAAAGTCACCAAAGAGTATATAGTAAAATATTCTCATTACCACTATACCAGCTATCTAGTTCCCTGTTCTGCAGGCAAGCAACCAAAGTTATCACTTTGTCAAGGTGTTATTGGAGAAGGCAATGGCACCCCACTCCAGTGTTCTTGCCTGGAAAATCCCATGGATGGAGGAGCCTAGTAGGCTGCAGTCCATGGGGTCGCAAAGAGTTGGACACGACTGAGCAACTTCACTTTCACTTTTCACTTTCATGCATTGGAGAAGGAAATGGTAACCCACTCCAGTGTTCTTGCCTGGAGAATCCCAGGGATGGCGGAGCCTGGTGGGCTGCCGTCTACGGGGTTGCACAGAGTCGGACACGACTGAAGTGACTTAGCAGCAGCAGCAGCAGCAAGGTATCATTATATAATAATAATTTGCTTTTTTGCCTTTTCTGATGGGAGATTTTCTCTATTCCTTTCAGAGCAAACACATTATATTGGTTATTTTTGTATTATCAATCAACACAAGCAAAATGTGGATATAGTTGCTGATTTTGTTCTTATTTTTAAAACTTGCTTGTGATGGGTCTGTTAAGATTTTCTATTTCTTCCTGGTTCAGTTTTGGAAGGTTATACTTTTCTAAAAATTTGTCCATTTCTTCCAAGGTGTCCAATCTATTGGCATCCAGTTGCTGATAGTAGTCTCCTTTGATCCTTTATATTTCTGTGTTGTCTGTTGTGATTTCTCCATTTTCATTTCTAATTTTGTTGATTTGATTTTTCTCCCTTTTTTTCTTGATGAGTCTGGCTAATGGTTTGTCTATTTTATTTATCAACTCAAAGAACCAGCTTTGTTGATTTTTCCTATGGTCTCCTTCGTTTCTTTTTCACTTATTTCTTCCATAATTTTTAAGACTTCTTTCCTACTAACCCTGGGGTTCTTCATTTCTTCCTTTTTTAGTTGCTTTAGGTGTAGAGTTAGGTTATTTATTTGACTTTTTTCTTGTTTTTTGAGGTAAGCCTGTATTGCTATGAACCTTCTCCTTAGCATTGCTTTTACAGTGTCCCATAGGTTTTGGGTTGTTGTGTTTTCATTTTCATTTGTTTCTATGCATATTTTTATTTCTTCTGTGATTTTTTGGTTATTCAGAAGAGTGCTATTTAGCCTCCATGTTTGTATTTTAATAGTTTTTTTCCCCTGTAGTTGACATCTAATCTTACCACACTGTGATCAGAAAAGATGCTTAAGATTATTTCAATTTTTTTGAATTTACCAAGGCTAGATTTATTGCCCAGGATGTGATCTATCCTGGAGAAGGTTCCTTGTGCACTTGAGAAAAAGGTGAAATTCATTGTTTTTGGTGAAATGTCTTATAGATATCTATTAGGTCTAACTGACCCATTGTATCATTTAAAGTTTGTGTTTCCTTGCTAATTTTCTGTTTAGTTGATCTATCCATAGGTGTGAGTAGGGTATTATAGTCTCCCACTCTTATTGTGTTATTGTTAATTTCCCCTTTCATACTTGTTAGCATTTGCCTTACATATTGCAGTGCTCCTATGTGGGGTGCATATGTATTTATAATTGTTATATCTTCTTGGATTGATCCTTTGATCATTATGTAGTGGCCTTCTTTGTCTCTTTCCACGGCCTTTATTTCAAAGTCTATTTTATCTGATATGAGTATTGCTACTCCTGCTTTCTTTTGGTCTCCATTTGCATGAAATATCTTTTCCAGCCCTTTAATTTCAGTCTGTCTGTGTCCCTTGTTTTCAGGTGGGTCTCTTGTAGACAACACATATAGGGGTCTTATTTTTGTATCCATTCAGCCAGTCTTTGTCTTTTGGTTGGGGCATTCAACCCATTTACATTTAAGGTAATTATTGATAAGTATGATCCCATTGCGGAGAAGGCAATGGCAGCCCACTCCAGTACTCTTGCCTGGATACTCCCATGGACAGAGAAGCCTGGTAGGCTGCGGTTCATGGGGTTGTGAAGAGTCAGACACGACTTCACTTTCACTTTCACTTTCATGCATTGGAGAAGGAAATGGCAATCCACTCCAGTGTTCTTGCCTGGAGAATCCCAGGGACAGCGGAGCCTGGTGGGCTGTCATCTATGTGGTCGCACATAGTCAGACATGACTAGCGTGACTTAGCAGCAGCATGATCCCATTGCCATTTACTTTTTTTTTTTAGGTTCGAGTTTATACACCTTTTCTGTGTTCCCTGTTTAGAGAAGATCCTTTAGCATTTGTTGAAGGTTAGTTGGTGCTGAATTCTCTCAGCTTTTGCTTGTCTGTAAAGCTTTTGATTTCTCCTTAATAGTTGAATGAGATCCTTGATGGGTACAGTAATCTAAGTTGTAGCTTTTTCTCTTGCATCACTCTAAGTATATCCTGCCATTCCCTTCTGACCTGAAGAGTTTCTATTGAAAGATCAGCTGTTACCATTATGGAATCCCCTTGTGTGTTATTTGTTGTTTTTCCCTTGCTGCTTTTAATTTTGTTCTTTGTGTTTGATCTTTGTTAATTTGATGAATATGTGTCTTGGTGTGTTTTGCCTTGGGTTTATCCTCTTTGGGACTCTCTGGGTTTCTTGGACTTGGGTGGCTATTTCCTTCCTCATTTTAGGGAAGTTTTCAACTATTATCTCCTCAAGTATTTTCCCATGGCCTTTCTTTTTGTCTTCTTCTGGGACTCCTATGATTCAAATGTTGGTGTGTTTAACATTGTCCCAGAAGTCTCTAAGGTTGTCCTCATTTCTTTTATTTTTTTCCTTTTTTTCCTCTCTGCTTCATTTATTTCCACCATTCTATCTTCCACCTCACTTATTCTATCTTCTGCCTCAGTTATTCCACTGTTCGTTCCCTCCAGAGTTCTTTTGATCTCAGTTATTGCATTATTCATTATTGATTGACTCTTTTTTATTTCTTTTAGGTCCTTGTTAAACATTTCTTGCATCTTCTCAATCCTTGTCTCCAGGCTATTTATCTGTAACTCCATTTAGTTTTCAAGATTTTGGATCATTTTTACTATCATTATTCTGAATTCTTTTTCAGGTAGACTCCCTATCTCCTCTTTTGTTTGGTTTGATGGGCATTTGTCATGTTCCTTTACCTGCTGAGTATTTCTCTGCCTTTTCATCTTGTTTAGATTGCTGTGTTTGCTTTCTGAATGCTGGAAGTTTGTGGTTCCTCTTTATTGTGGAGGTTCTTCCCTGTGGGTGGGGTTGGACAAGTGATCTTTCAAAGTTTAATGGTTATAGAAGCTTGTGTCCGTGTGGTGGTGAGTAGAGGTAGATCTCTTCTCTCTGAGGTGCAATGAAGTGTCCAGTAGTGAGTTTTGAGGTGTCTATGGATTTAGTGTGACTTTTGGCCACCTGTACTTTAATCTTCATGGTTATGTTCCTGGGTTATTGGAGAAATAGCTTGGTATGTTTTGCTCTGAAACTTGTTGTTCTTGGTGGAGCTTGGTTTCAGTGTAGGTATGGAGGCTTTTGGATGAGTTCCTGTCAATAAATGTTCCCTGAAGTCAGGAGTTTTCTGGTGTTCTCATGTTTTGAATTTAAGCCTCCTGCCTCTGGCTTTCAGTCTTATTCTTACAGTAACCTCAAGACTTCACCATCCATACAGGACTGATATGGTAATACATCTAGGTTAATGGTGAAAAGATTCTCCACAGTGAGGGACACCCAGAGAGGTTCACAGAGTTACATGGAGAAGAGAAGAGGAAGGAGGTAGATAGAGGTGACTATGAGGAGAAGAGGGGAAATCAAAAAGGGGTGAGTGCAATCTAGCCAGATATCAATTCCCTATGTGCTCTCCACAGGCTGGAACCCTCAGAGAGGTTCATGGAATTACATAGAGAAGGGAAAAGGGAGGGAGGAGATAGAGGTGACCTGGGGGAGATAAAGGAGAGTCAAAAGGGGAGAGAGCAATCAAGCCAGTAATCACACTCCTAAGTAAAAATGGGTACTGAAGATTGGATTCTTAAAGGTATAAAATTGATAACAAACACAAAAAAGCAAAGGTTAAAAATCTAGAGTAGAGGTTAGACTTTCAAAAATACAATATTAAAAAAAATCACAAAAATTATAAAAAAAATATATATATTAAATTTGCTTTAAAAATAGGGTCTTTTTTAGCAAGATAATAATAGGTTATAAAAATGAAAATTAAAGGAGTAATAAAGAACTTAAAAGTAAAACAAATTAAAAATTTAAAATGATAATAGTAAAATATATCTAGGAATTTCTCTGGAGCTATTGCAGCAGTTAGGGTCAGTTCAGTTTCAGATAGATCCTTGTTCCAGCTTATACTTCTTCTCAAGGTCTATAGCCCCCTTCCAATGTAGTCACTGCTAACTATAGGGTTTTAATCTGCTGCAGCTGTCACTACGAAAGCAGTTCCCTCTTCTTTGTTTATTTGGCTTCCTCTGTTTGCAAGTCTCTTCAGTGTCTGATTTCCACCCTGACACAAGGGGTCAAAGGTGGTCATTTATTTAGGCTCACTTGTTCAGTTGTGCTGTGGGGAGGGAGGAACACTGCAAACAATAATCACTGGTGTGTGGGGAGTGCTCGCAGTGTTTGGGCCACACTAGGTTTGCCCCTGCTCACTCATGTGTGCTTTCCCAGTCTACACTGCTCAGGCTCCAGGTTGCTCTGTAGGGGAATTGTCTAAAGCAGGTCCTGGATTGCATGCACTTCCCAGGTCTAAGCCACTCAGGTTCAGGTTCTTGAGTACTCCATAAAGGCACAGACTTGGTTGGGCCTGCTTTTTGTGTCCTTCTCAGGTCCAAGCAGCTCAGCTGACCAGGTGCTTGATGAGCACACTCTCCCCCTGTGGGTTATGCATATTATCACCTCCCCAGTCCCGGCTGCTCAGTTTCCTTGGTGCACTGCAGGAGCGCTGTCTCCGGTGTGCTGTGTGTCTCCTCTGGGGAGGTGATCTCTGACTGTGACCCTCCTGGCAGATGTCAACCATCCAGGATCCCAGGAAAACTTGGTTAGCAATTGGGAGCCTGCTCACAGTTTGGCGGATAATGCCGTCTCTAGGGCCAAGATTGCCCCTTGCCTTCCAGCTCTGGCTGCCACCTGCCTGTCTCTCTGCTTCCTGCAGGGGGAGGGGCCGGTCCACAGCCAGGTAACTCTCCTCTGGTGTTTGCTCAATCCTTTGTTGTGTGTGCGGGCCAGGTTGTGCCTTAGAGCTTTTTGTGCAAAAGTTCTCTCTCTCTCTCTCTCTCTTTTTTTTCTTCTCTCTCTGGCTATCCCACAGTTTGCATTGCTATCTCACATTAGCTCCCTCAGATTGTCCTCAGGGCATTCAGGCCTGGTCCTTACCCTAGGCATGCAGCCTACACCTCCCTGTTCAGCCCGCACTAGCTGCTGGAAAATGCAAGTATCTGGGCTACTTCTCTGTTGGGAGTTGCGGTTAGGCATGTAATCTGTGTTTTTTTTTTTTTTTTCCTCCTGGGTATGTTGCCCTCTGAGATTCCAAGACTCCTCACAGACCCGCCGGTGAGAGGGTTTCCTGGTGTTTGGAAACTTCTCCTTCTTCATGGCTCGCTCCCCAGGTCTCCATCCCTAACTCTTTTGTCTCTCTTTTTATCTTTTATATTTTGTCCTACCTCCTTTCGAAGAGAATAGGCTGCGTTTCGGGGTGCCTGGTGTCCTCTGCCAGCATTCAAAAGTTGTTTTGTGGAATTTGTTCAGTGTTCAAATGACTTTTCAATGAATTTGTTGGGGAAAAAGTGGTCTCCCCATCCTATTCCTTCACCATCTTCTCTTTCTGAAAATTTATTTAAATATCACACACAGTAAAGTTTGTTCCATTTTGTCCAAAGATCTGAGTACTGAAAAGAGTTATGTTCTTACCACCATAACCAAGCTAAGGAACAGTTCCATAACCCAAACACCAAATTCCCTTTTGGCTCTCATTCATAGTCAGATCTTTTCCCTAGCACTAATCATTCTGTCTTTATAGTATTTCCTTTTCCAGGAAATGGCAACCCATTCCAGTATTCTTGTTTGGAAAGTCACATGGACGAAGGAGCCTGGTGGGCAACAAACACCCCATGGGGTCACAAAGAGTCTGACACAACTGAGCGACTAACACAGGATATCATATAAATGAAGCCATACTATATATAATCACATGAGTCCAGTTTCGTTCACTTATTGCAGTGAGTTTAGCTTTCATTCCTGTTGCTGTATCAATGTTTTGCTACTATACACTACTGAGTGGTATTCCATTATATGGATATACCACAGTTTCATAGTTCATTTGTCACTCAAAGGACATTTGGATTTTTTTTCAGTTTTGGCGAGTATGAATAATACTGTTATAAATATTCATGTAAGGGCTTTTATGAACATAAGTTTTCATGTCTCTTGGGTAAATATCTTGGAGTGTAATAGCTGGCTCATATGAAACTACCAAACTATCTGGTGATTATAGTCGTTCATCTGGTATCCATGAAGAACTGGTTCCAGGATGCATGTAGATACCAAAATCTAGAGCTACTCTAGTCCATTATATAAAATGATGTACAATTGGACCTTTGAATCAGTGGGTTTTGCCTTGGAAATATGGAGTGCTGACAGGATACATTCCCACCAGCAATGTCTGAGAGTTCCCTTTGATGTGTATCCTCACCAACACTTGTTATTGTATTTTTGCCATTTAATTATAACCATTCCAGTGGATGTGGAGTGGTATCTTATTGTGATTTGATTTAAATATTTACTGGAAGTCACATGTGAATACATCCTGGCCTGAAGTTTTGTCTGTTGGAATGTTTAAAATTATGAAGTTCAATTTTCTTAATAGAAACAGGAATATTCAGTGTATTCATTTCTGAAGAAGTTTTGGTTGTATGTCACTTTCATAGAATTTGTCAATTTCATCTATGTACTCAACTTATGATCTTCATCTTTCTCATAATATTATCTTATTATCCTTTAAATGTGTATCAGACTCAGTGATAGTACCTCTATCAGTTTCTGTTATCAATTTGTATCTTGTCTCATTTTTTCTTAGTCAGTAAAGATAGACATTTATCAATTTTATTGTTCTTTTCAAAGAGCCAGCTTTCAGTTTCCTTGACTTTCTATTTTGATTTTCCCTTTGTTAACTTCTTTGATTTCTGCTCTTCAACATCTGCTTGCTTTGGGTTGAATCTGGTGTTCTTTTTCTAGATTACTGATTTGAGACACTTTATCTTTTCAAGAACTGTAGACAGAAGTTCATAACACTTTATAGGAGGCAGTGACCAAAACCATCCCAAAGAAAAAGAAATGCAAGAAGCGAATGTGTTTGTCTGAGGAGGCTTTACAAATAACTGAGAAAAGAAGAGAAGCAAAAGGCAAGGGAGAAAGGGAAAGATATACTCATCTGAATGCAGAGTTCCAGAGAATAGCAAGGAGAAATAAGAAAATCTTCTTAAAGTGAATAATGCAAAGAAATAGAGGAAAATGATAGAGTAGGAAAGAATAGAAATCTCTTCAAGAAAATTGGCGATATCAAGGGAACATTTCATGCAAGAATGGGCACAATAAGGGAAGAAATGGTGAAGACCTAACAGAAACTGAAGAAATTAAAAAGAGGTTGCAAGAATACAAACAGAACTAGACAAAAAAGTCTTAATAACCTGGATAACCATGATGGTGTGGTCACTCACCGAGAGCCAGATATCCTAGAGTGTGAAGTCAAGTGGGCCTTAGGAAACAGTACTACAAACAGAGATATAGGAGTTGACTGAATTCCAGCTGAGCTGTTTAAAATCCTGAAAGATGATATTATTAAAATGCTGCGCTCAATATGCCACCAATTTGGAAAACTCAGCAGTGGCCACAGGACTGGAAAAGGTCAGTTTTCATTCTGATTCCAGAGAAGGGCAATGCCAAAGAATGTTCAAACTACCATACAATTATACTCATTTCACACGCTAACAAGATTATGCTCAAAATCCTTCAAGCTAGGTTTCAGCAGTATGTGAACCGAGAACTTCCAGCAATACAAGCTGGGTTTAGAAAAGGCAGAGGATCTAGAGATCAAATTGTCAACATTTGTTGGATTATAGAGAAAGAAAGGCAATTCCAGGAAAACATCTAGTTCTGCTTTATTGAGTATGCTAAAGCCTTTGACTATGTGGATCACAAGAAACTGTGGAAAATCCTTATAAAGATGAGAATACCATGCCACCTTACCTGTCTCCTGAGAAACCTGTATGTGGGTCAAGAAGCAACATTTAGAACCAGACATGAAACAACAGACTGGTTCAAAATTGTGAAGGAAATATGTCAAGGCTGTATATTGTCACCCTGCTTATTTAACTTATATGCGGAGTACATTATGTGACATGCCAGGCTGGATGAATCACAACCTGGAATCGAGATTACCTGGAGAAATATCAACAACCTCAGATATGCAGATGATACCTCTGTAATGACACAAAGTGAAGAGAAGCTAAAGAGCCTCTTGATGAAGGTGAAAGAGGAGAGTGAAAAGTTGGCTTAAAACTCAACATTCAAAAAACTAAGATCATGGCATCTGGTCCCATCACTTCATGGCAAATATAAGGGGAAAAAGTGGAAACCATAACAGATTTTATTTTCTTGGCCTCCAAATCCCTGTGGATGGTGAATACAGCCATGAAATTTAAAAATGCTTGCTCCTTGGAGGAAAAGGTATGACAAACCTAGACAGTGTATTAAAAAGCAGAGACATCACTTTGTCGACAAAGCTCCATATAATCAAAGCTATAGTTTTTACAGTAGTAGTATACAGGTGTGAGACTTCATAAAGAAGGCCAAGCACCAAAGAGTTTATGCTTTCCAACTGTGGTGCTGGAGAAGACTTTTGAGAGTCCCTTGGGCATCAAGGACATCAAACCAGTCAATCCTAAAGGAAATCAACCCTGAATATTCATTGGAACGACTGAGGCTGAAGCTCTGATACTTTGGCCACCTGATGTGAAGAACTGACTCATTGGAAAAGACCCTGATGCTGGGAAAGATTGAGGGAAAGAGGAGAAGTGGATGACAGAGGCTGAGATGGTTGGATTGCATCACTGATTCAATGGGCATGAGTTTGAGCAAACTCTGGAAGATAGCGAAGGACAAAGAAGCCTTGCATGCTGCAGTTCATGGAGTCACAAAGAGTCAGACATGACTTTTCAACTGAAAAACAATAGGGAAATTAAACTTAAGGGTCCTCTCAAAAATAGTGGAAATTTCTGGTGTAGAGCTTCTTGTCAGGCATATCTGGGGATGGGGAGGAAGGGAGTGAGTTGTGGCCCCTGAGCCACAGGCCATGAGTGTTCTTGTGAACATTTAATAGAGTCTCTTGAGTAAATTCTTCTTTTGATGTGTTTCCTTAGGACAATTTCCAGAGAGTTTATGTGGCTATTTTAAAAAATATTTTTGACCAATTATTTTTTTTCTCTGCATATTGGCATTCTGGAAGTAGAAATGTGTCCCCTTATTGTACTTTTAATGTTTGGTTTCTGTACCCATTTCTCCCACTCTTTTCCTGACAGTGGTAATTTGTTGTTTCTCTTTTTTCTCCCCCATCAAGTCTTAGTAAAACATATTAATTTATTAATCCTTTAAAGATTGAACTTTAGACTTTGTTGATTTCCTTTATTGCATTTACTTTTTCTATTTTATTCAACCCTGTTCTTATCTTTATTATTTATTTCCTTCTTTTTCTTTTATGCTTGATTTGCTGTTTTGTTCTGCTATCTCGAGATGGTAAGTTAGATAATTGAAGTTTAGCTTTTCTTTTTTTCTAAGATACACATCTGAAGCTAAATATTTCTTTCTAAACACTGCTTTAGCTTGGTATCTCAAATGTTTGGCCATATTTTTATTAGCCACTTTCTCAAAATATTTTGTTTTCCATTCTGATTTCTTCTTCTGACCCACAAAATATTAGGAAATGTATTCCTTACTTTGCAAACATTTTGTAGTATTCTAGTTGAACTTTTTATTGTCTTTAGTTTAATTCTACTACTTTCAAAGAACATATTCTGAATGATTTCAAACATTTTGCATTTGCTAATTCAATTTGGGAAAATAGTCCATATGTACTTTAAAACAATGTGTAGTCTATTGTAGTTTGTATGTAGTACATATTATGTTGATATATTTTTCACATAAAATTTATATATAAAGTGTGTTTTTTTGCTTTTTAGGTTTTCTGTGTCTTTAAAAATCTTTTTCCTGCTTGTCCCATGAACTATTTTGAGAGATATAGTATTCAAAATATTCAATGATGATGGTCAATTTTTCTTCTTCATTTTATCAAAGTCTGCTTTTTGTATTTCAAAAGTTGGTTATTGGGTGTGTAAAGAATTAGGCAAACCTACCCAATCTAATGGAACAGTTCCCAAATATTGCCCTGATATCAGATACCAGCTTAAGTTCAGGACCCCTGAAGGCTACAAATTCAGGGTTCCCGTGATCATTCTCAGGTTCAATAACTCACTAGATTAACTCACAGAGATTGGAAAATGCTATCCTTACGATTACAGAAAAGACTATACTTATGGTTACAATTAGTAAACAGATACAAGTTAGAACCAGCCAAAGATATGCATATAGTGAAGTCTGGGAGTGTTCCATATATGAAACTTCCATCTTCCTCAGAGGCCTATTAATCTCCTGGCACCAATGTATGACAATATTAAAAGAATACTGCCAGCTAGGGAAACTGACCTGATTTTTTGCTGTCTAAGGTTTTTAATGGGGCTTGATAACATACTTCCTACATGGCTGATCTTTGTTCTCCAGGACCCCATCTTTAGTCTCCAGTTTCTCCACAGGTCAGAACCAATACAGTCTGACTTATAACCCCCATCAGAAATCACACTGTTAAACTGTCTGGTGGCCAAATTCCCAGGCAAATAATGGCCCTCCTACCAGGAAGAACATTCCAGGTACCTAGAGATAACCTCCAAGTAGTGAAGGGCAATGATCAGAACTCTATTTGGGTAAAGTTAATTCTTCACTGCCTAGGTGCTAACAGATTTACAATTTTGATATTTTACTTTTAGATTGATTATTTCTGTATAATGAAAATTTTCAATCTGCTTGTCTGATATTAATAGTGAAGTGAAGTGAAGTCACTCAGCCATGTCTGACTCTTTGCGACCCCAGGGACTCTAGCCTATCAGGCTCCTCCATTTATGGGATTTTCCAGGCAAGAGTACTGGAGTGGGTTGCCATTTCCTTCTCCAGGGATCCTTCTAACCCAGGAATCAAACCCAGGTCTCCTGCATTGTTGGCAGATGCTTTTACCATCTGAGCCACCAGGGAAGCCATCTGATATTAATATAGATATATCAGATATCTTCTGGTTAGTGATTCCATAGCCTATCTTTTGTAATCCATGAAACTCTAATCTTTGTCTTATGTGACTGCTGGAGAAACTGCTCTGATTTTCAGAGGTATTCTGCTTGTGGTTTCATCTTTCTATCCCATGCATCCCCAGTATGTAGCACATATTTTGAGGAGAATTTCCAAATCTCTGCCAAAAGTGATACTGATTTCCATGTCCCCCTGCAGTGGCCCTCTTATTTCACCAGGATTTACAATGGATTTGTAGCCTTCTCCCTGCACTCAGAGCTGACAATTGTTCCCAGGTAAATATGGCAGCAAAGAATATATCACATCTCTATAGTCTGTCTCTTGAGTCTTACCTTTTTTTTTTCAATGAATTATAGTATTTTATTCTCAATTTGGTTTAGGCAAAACAACCAGAAGGAAAATATAGGATTTAAAGTTCAACTGTGTTCAAGTTCCTACTCTCTATGACCCTTGGTTAATCACTAGATCTCTTTGAGTCTCAC